>ML395260.1:0-61444 GCA_005239525.1 Nicotiana knightiana | reverse complement strand
GGAGCCTATAGATGGGAGTGAGTGTATCAGTGATCTAGAAGGGTCGAGTGTTTCTAATTGCACTTCTAAACATTGGTTGGTGTTGAACTATACTAAATGTATTCTATTGTTTGTAAGCTAATTAATGATTAACTTTGTTTTATTTTGTTGTTGTTTACTAATATTGATAAAGGCACTAGGGTCGTGACTGTGGCCTAGGTGGATACACAAAGGGATTTAATTCTAAGGTCGGGGAATATGCTAGGGATATAGCTATAACCAAAGCACAAAGGTGCTCACTCTATACCTCTCGGTAGTTTGAGTGATTATACCCTAATTGCCTCTCTCGAGTCTAATTGGGTGCCCAATAATCAAGCAATATAGGCTTAGGTAGGGTGTTACTCTCTCGAGGTTTAACCCGTTAACTAGGGCTCAAGTAGGGTTTTACCATTTCTGGGTTTAACCCCTTTGATTGGGACTACCAATCTCTTGATAATGCCCTAATTTCCTATTAGGCTAATTTCTAGACTCAAGTCTTCTTTCTCAAGAAAGACCCAAATCATGGTTAATTAGTGTTTGCAACCACTAGTTATAGCAATAAAAACCTTGAACTAACCTAAATAGCCAACACCCATTAATTTCCCAACCTTAATTTCAAAACCCCATTATATACCCACATTAGGGTTGAGCCACCATCCTAGCTAATGGGTCTAGCTACTCATAATCAAAGATGAGAACAATGATAGAGAAAAAGAATAACCCATTTAATTGATTCCTAACAATGAAATTGAAGTTTTCAATGTTAAAAATGCAAGAATAAAGCTAAAGAAATAAAAATCCTAAAATATTCACGAGCTCTCTACTCTGAAAAAAACAGCTGATATCTTCCACCCTCTAAATAAATTACAAAATAGTCTATTTATAGTCTGCCAAACTTTTGGACAAAAATACTCCTGAAGTACCACCGCGGACCGCGAAAACATGATCGCGGTCCGCGAAAACATTAGGACCTCACTGGAACGCCATCACGGTCCGCGAAACTTCGACCGCGGCCGCGGTGAGAACTTGCAATTCTTGGGTCACACTAGAACTCCACCGCGGTCTGCGAAACTTCGACCGCGGCCGCGGTGGATGACAATCACTTTTTGAGCTACTGGAAAGGCACCGCGGTCCGCGAAACCACGACGGTGGCCGTGGTGGCTGATGGCATAATTTTTGAACTCACTGAATGCACCGTGGTTCGCGAAACCACGACCGCGGCCGCGGTGGCCTTGTTGGGTTGAGTAGCCTTTTTGGGTTTGATCCTTGTGCCGGATTCACTCATATTTTGAGCATATTTTAGACTGAATGCCTTCATTTCTGGTTCAATCCTGCAACAAGCACAACGTATAAGCTTTCAGGGCTATTTTGTGTAAACTTGTATCCAAAATTCATGTATAAGGGCACAGAAAACGAGGCAAAAAGCTAAGTTATCGATATTTCAGAAAGAGATTTTGGATCAACAAGCACCCTTGAAAATGTCAACAGAGAAACTAAACATGACAATCAAAACAAATGCCAACAAATAATGGAAATAGATATGGTTGAAGCTCAACCAATAACTGAAGAGCTGTTTCAAACATTTGATTCTATTCAAGTTGAAGGACAAGGAATTCTAGAGATTGACAAAGAACAAGCTTTGGGTATTCAATTCTTAGAGAGTGCACCGGTAATCGAAAAAGTTGCTGAAAAAACTTTTACTCAACTAACTAGACGAAGGTCAAATTTGAAACAAAAAGAATCCCCAACTACGATATTAAGAGAAAATGCTTCGTTGGATGAAATAAAAGTGGGATCAATATTTGACAAAAAGAAAAGTATAATTAACTGTTTTTCAAATATAGCAATTAAAGGACATTTTGAATTCAAGGTTGTTAGATCAAGCTCAACAAGATATTCGTTGAAATGCAATGATGATAGGTGTGGGTGGAGTGTGCGTGCTTTCAGAATTAAAGATTCAACATTGTTCAAGATAGTAAAGATCGAGAAAAATCATGACTGCTCAGTTAACACTATGAAAGCTGATCAAAGGCATGCAACTTCAAAGTTGATTAGTGGTTACATTATTGACAATCTTCGAGACCCAAGGTTTGAAGTTACACCAGCTTTTGTCATGGCAGAAATGCAAAAATTGCATGGATTAGACATTGGTTATCACAAGGCGTGGCATGTTATTCAACATGCTTCTGCTTTAATAAGAGGAACTCCTGAAGAGAATTATGAATTATTGTCTTCATACTTGTATATGATGAGAAGTAAAAACCCAGGAACATATACTAACATAAAGATAGATGACAACTACAGGTAAACAATATGTCCTTAACTTTGACTTTTAAGTTCAGAAGTTAAGGACAGGGGATCCTTAACTTCCACTTGCAGGTTTATAAGTTAAGGACGTGCAGTCCTTAACTTCACTTACATGTTTAAAAGTTAAGGACAGGCAGTCCTTAACTTTGACTTTCAAGTTCAGAAGTTAAGGACAGGGATTCCTTAACTTTCACTTTAGGTTTATAAGTTAAGGACGGGCAGTCCTTAACTTCGACTTACATGTTTAAAAGTTAGGGACAGGCAATCCTTAACTTTTACTTTCAAGTTCAGAAGTTAAGGATTGCCTGTCCTTAACTTCTGTTAACCTTCTTTTATATTGTATTTTAAGGTTTGTTTATATGTTTTATACATATGGATCATCAATAGCTGGTTGGAATCATTGTAGACGAGTGATTGTTGTTGATGCAAATTTTTTGAAGTCAAAATTTCGTGGTGTTTCAATGATTTCAGTTTCAAAGGATGCAAATAACCAAATTTTCCCACTAGCCTTTGGAATAGCAGAATCTGAAAATAACAATTCCTATGAGTAGTACTTTAGTGAGCTTCGCAATGCAATTGAAAGCCGTGAGAACTTGATTTTTTTACAGACAGGCATCAAGCTATTGCATATGCCATTGCAAAGGTATATCCTGAAAGCCACCATGGGATTTGTATCTATCATTTGGAGCAGAACCTAAAGCGAAGGAAAGTGAAAAGTGAGGTCATAAAACTTTTTCAAAGTGCTGCAAGAGTATACAGGCGCAAAGAATTTGATCTTTACATGTCAGATATAGCAAAAGTAGATAAAAAGACTTATGACTACTTGATGGAAGAACCACCGGAAAGGTGGGCACGTTCTTGTAGTCCACGACGAAGATATGACATGCTCACAACAAACATAGTTGAGTCAATGAATTCTGTCTTATTACAAGCAAGGGAGCTGCCTATATTAAAAATGATGGATTTCATCCAAGTGAAGCTACAACATTGGTTTTATGAAAGAAGAAATCAAGAAGAAGGAACTTTTTATGATGTTTCTTGTTGGGTAGAAGAGGAATTGAAGAAAAAGATAGATTTAGCATTTACTTTGAATGTAAGTATTATGTTCTATGTTTAGGTTATTATTTTAATATAATTTAACATAATGTACTAACTTATAAGTTTTCAACATTGAAGGTCTTCCCTGTTGATTCATGGCGTTCTAGAGTTGAAGAAGAAGGAATTACTTTCTTGGTGGACTTAAACAAAAGAACATGTGATTGTTTTCAGTTTCAATTTGATGAATTACCATGCATACATGCAATTGCAGCTATTGAGAAGAGAAACATCAAGAAGTCCAACTTTTGCTCGCACTGGTACTTAAAGGAATCTTGGCTGAAAACATATGAAAGACAAATACATCCTATAGGACATACTGATTCTTGGATTGTACCAGAGAGTGTTAAGTCACAAATTATGAAACCTCCAGATTTCAAAGTGCAACCAGGTAGAATACAGAAGAAAAGGAATATTCCAGTTACCGAGTCATCAAAAATATCATTCAAATGTGGCCGTTGTAGAAGAATTGGTCATAATAGAACAGCTTGTATATATTCTCCGGCAGTCCATCCATTTTCTAGAAAGCATAGAGAAGAGTAGATTTATTGACTCTTTTAAGCTTTTGTTATGAATTTGATTCATTTAGATTATTCTTATTTAAGCAGATGTCTGAATTTTCAAAATTTCTTTCCGCTTATGTTCTTTTTTTTTCTTTTGATTTCAAAGTTCAGAAGTTAAGGACATGGGGTCCTTAACTTCCACTTACAGGTTTATAAGTTAAGGACTCCCAGTCCCTAACTTCAACTTACATGTTTAAAAGTTAAGAACATGTTGTCCTTAACTTTGACTTTCAAGTTCAGAAGTTAAGGACAGACAACCCTTAACTTTGAGTTTCAAGTTCAGAAGTTAAGGAAAGGGAGTCCTTAACTTCCACTTACAGGTTTATAAGTTAAGGACTCCCAGTCCTTAACTTCGACTTACATGTTAAAAGTTAAGGGCGTGATGTTATTAACTTTGACTTTCAAGTTCAGAAGTTAAGGACAGAGAGCCCTTAACTTCCACTTACAAGTTCAAAAGTTAAGGACAGGAAGTCCTTAACTTCGACTAACAGGTTAATAAGTTAAGGACTCTCAGTCCTTAACTTCGACTTACATGTTTAAAAGTTAAGGACGTGATGTCCTTAACTTTGACTTTCAAGTTCAGAAGTTAAGGACAGGGATTCCTTAACTTCCACTCACAAGTTCAAAAGTTAAGGACAGGAAGTCCTTAACTTCGACTTACATGTTTAAAAGTTAAGGACAACAAGTCCTTAACTTCCACTTACAGGTTTAAAAGTTAAGGACAACAAGTCCTTAACTTCCACTTACAAGTTCAAAGTTAAGGACACTTGGTCTTTAACTTTGAATTTGAAAATAAACAAATCAATACTTGACATAAACAAAGAAATTAAAAACATGATGCCTTCATATTACTTCTGAAATTGTAATTTTGCATAGCTTTGACAAGATATTACACTGTGCAAACAAAAAATCTACAAAAAATTTACAAGAAATTTCAGAATTCATATGAATTCTTTACAAAAAATCAACTACAACTAAGTTTCTTTACAACTAAACTACAACTCCTTCGGACAGCAAGTTTCATTTTCACTATCATAGTCGTCGCCAACATTTTCTGGTGGTGTATCATAACCAGAATTTCTTTTCCACTCTCCATGTGCCCAAAGATTTGATGCAAGTTTTTTTCTAAACTCTTTTATGTCTTCAGGTTGGAATTTCTGGACATCCTTTCCCATCATCAACAACTCCGCATATTTGATTAGGAATGCACCACAATCAGTCCTATGAAAAAGTAAGATATGGAGTCAATTGAACAGTAAATCTAAAGTACATATAAATTATATAACAAATAACAACACGTACGATCCAGTTTGGTGTGGTGATCTTTTCCACTGAATATCAAATTTGTTGAATGCATTTCCAAAAGACTTGTGATTTTTATCAAACTGTGAGAACTTTAGCAAGTTGGGGATCACGCGTGCATACTTCTCAATGTGTTTCATTCCTGTCTCATATGGCTCACTATATATTGAATCATACACATAAATCTTTTTCTCATTCAAGTCCAATACACCCAACAAAAAATGTGTCACAACATTATCTTCTTCTGAAGGAAGCCGACATGGAAAAAATATTTTGTCAACCTCTGTCCAAGCAATTCCACATCGACGATTGTCACCCCACACATATGGTGTCAGAACCAATTGATTATCACCACACCAAAAGATATCTATAACATCTTCATTGAATTCCTTATATATTTGTAGCATATAGTTATCAAAAACTATATTTGTAGTTGTGCAACGAAAAGGGTGATCGCGAGGGTGGTAGCATTCTTTCTTTCTCAAATAATATAGGGCAGTGTCAATATGCTTCATAAAAAAGAAAAAAATAAAACAAATCCATCAGTCATAAAATAATTAAAAAACAATAAATTAAGAATAAAGAAAATAAATGTCTTGTGAATTATCAAACCTTATCATCAAGTACAAATCTACTATGTGAAATCTCAAGGATGAACATTTTGCTACTGATTTTTAGCTGATACAATTTGTATGATATCTTCCTCACACTATTATCATCAGCATATATATCAATTTGTCGCCTGAAAATTTTGAAATATGAAAATTAGAATTTAGTCCTCATTTCCTAATTAAGGACACTTGGTCCTGAAGTTTGAGTATCAAGTTGAAAAGTTGAGGACACTAGGTCCTGAAGTTTGATTTTCAAGTTGAAAACTTAAGGACACATAGTCCTGAAGTTTGAGTTTCAAGTTGAAAAGTTAAGGACACTTGGTCCCGAACTTTGATTTCCATGTTCAAAAGTTAAGGACACTAGGTCCTGAAGTTTGATTTCAAGTTGAAAGTTAAGGACACTAGGTCCTGAAGTTTGATTTTGAAGTTGAAAAGTTAAGGACACTTGGTCATGTCCTGAAGTTTTATTTTCAAGTTGAAAGTTGAGGACACATGGTCCTGAAGTTTGATTTTCAAGTTGAAAACTTAAGGAAACATAGTCCTGAAGTTTGAGTTTCAAGTTGAAAAGTTAAGGACACTTGGTCCTGAACTTTGATTTTCATGTTCAAAAGTTAAGGAAACTACGTCCTGAAGATTGATTTTCAACTTCAAAACTTAAGGACACTAGGTCCTGAAGTTTGATTTTCAAGTTGAAAACTTAAGGACACATGATCCTGAAGTTTGAGTTTCAAGTTGAAAAGTTAAGGACACTTGGTCCTGAACTTTGATTTCCAAGTTCTAAGGTTAAGGACACTTGGTGCTAAACTTAAACTTACATTCACAGAACTTAAGGACAGTTAACTTTAGGAATTTCAAAATCAATACACTTAGTCCTCAATTTAAATTCACAAGTTAAGGACACAAATTTAAGCAATTATCAAATAATAAAATACATTAAGGGACTTATATTTTTTTGCGACCTTTCCTTTTCTCCTTGCCCAACCACGCAATGAATTTCTTCAATAATTTTGTATCATCTTTGGCATAATGAAAAATACATGTACGAGTATATTTTGATTTTATCCAGCCTGAATTGTTGGGAGTATTTTCATTCTGTGCCATCGATTTTGTTGTTTTTCTTTCTTGTTCAAAAGGAGATTTCAACTGCCAACTAAGCATCTTATTCCTTTTGCCTCGACCAAGCTCTTCTTCAACATTTCCTTCAACCTCCATAGGCAAACCCTCATCAATGTTCATTTGTGTACTTGGAGGAGTAGGAGTACGAATAGAAAATGATGGACCATCATAACCAATACTATCACCTCTCTTCCTTTTCCTAATATATTTGTTAAGAGTTTCATCTTTATTTTGCTCTGCATACAAGACTATATATACACATTAGTTTGCTGCAAGTTGTCAGGAGTTTCAATTATGAATATAATATTTAGGAGACAATCAATACATGTCTCGTTCACACTGCCTTCTTGTATTTTTTCAACAGATGATTGAGCTGACATATTGGTTGCATTTTCTATATCTTCCAACTGCACATTTTCTTTATCTTGCAACTCTTCTCCATGTTCTTCAATTGCAAGTTCACAAGATTCTATAAAATATTTAAAACAGCTAACACAATTAGTACTTGTTATGTATAAAATTTAAAAAAAATTCACTGTCTAACCCTTTGCAACTGTCAAGATGATCCCAGTTAAATCATTGTCTTCAATAGCATTTTCTTCGCTTATGCTTGTTCCTTTGGTATTTCGATATCTTAA
The DNA here is from genome assembly GCA_005239525.1 of Nicotiana knightiana. Lineage (NCBI taxonomy): Eukaryota > Viridiplantae > Streptophyta > Magnoliopsida > Solanales > Solanaceae > Nicotiana > Nicotiana knightiana. The sequence goes on along the minus strand of ML395260.1, from coordinate 53,794 downwards.
GATTGTACTCCAGTTCTCTCTTGATACTCCACTTCATCTTCTTCCCTTGCAGCTTCAAAAGATTCTGTANGAAATCTTGAGATTGTACTCCAGTTCTCTCTTGATACTCCACTCCATCTTCTTCCCTTGCAGCTTCAAAAGATTCTGTAACATTTACAATTAATACCCATTCTAATAATTTACTAAAACTAACATTCAACAAAACATGAAAATTCCATCTAACCTTGATTGGCAGAATTTTGAAATCCAAACTTCTCTTTATATGTGAGAGGTGTAGACATATCATATGTTCCTTCAAAACATTTTCATACAATCTCACTTAAACTTGTTCCCAATGGACTTTCTAAATCCTGAGATTCCACTACACATTTACAGATTTTCTTTGTTACTCCCGTCTCTTTTGGATTTTCCTGCTCTTGAAATTCTACAACATCTTGAACTTCCACTCCATCAATAGATTCTATATATATTTGTAACACAAAAAAGTTTATATGTATTACTCTATTTAATATAAATTTTAATGACAAAAATTCATAATCTATATCTAACCTTTCCCAATCTGAGTGCCAATAACAGTTTCATCATTTAGATGTGCATCTCTATAATCGCTTTCATACTGAACTTCTGCATGCATATTTGTATCATTACGTTCACCACCACCTGCATCTTTGTTAATTGTCACAGTAGGTTCTGTACCATCACCATGATCATCAACTCCATCTTTACTAATTGGAACACTAGATTCTCTCTCTATGTTCCGTTCATCAGCTTTCACAAAAATCTTCAACAAAGTATCAATCTTTGATCCTAGACTTTTCTTTAAATCCTGTGAAAGAAACTAAATTAGAAACTTAAGGACAGACAGTCCTTAAGTTTGAATTCCAAGTTAAAAAGTTGAGGACACTTGGTCCTTAAGTTTGAATTCCAAGTTAAAAAGTTGAGGACACTTGGTCCTTAACTTTGAATTCCAAGTTCAAAAGTTAAGGACATACAGTCCTTAACTTTGAATTCCAAGTTCAAAAGTTAAGGACATGCAGTCCTTAACTTTGAATTCCAAGTTAAAAAGTTAAGGACATGCAGTCCTTAACTTTGAATTCCAAGTTAAAAAGTTAAGGACAATAGGTCCTTTACTTTGAATTGGTGTCCTTAACTTTAAACTAACTGAAATTAATGATATTACCTTCATATCATTTACAATCTTTTTTTCTGTCACTAATATCTTTTGATTTATTCTAGTAACTTCAGCATGTAGATCCTGTTTAAACTGCTCTGATAATCTCTGAATCAAAAACCATAAAAACAAAAAATTCTCTTAAGCAAAAAACAATCAAATAAAAAACTAATGCTATTAAAAGATAGAAAACTTACTTTAACAATTTCCTTAGGAATGACTTCATCAAATTGTGTGGAAGAAGGCATTGAGCTTTGATCTTGAGAAAATGGCTCATGCACAGTAACAGCCTCCGCATTTTCTTCACAAGCAATAAATGGTGCCACACCTCGATCAATTTATACAACTATTATATAAGAAAAAAAACACATGAGTTACAGAACTGAAAAACATAAACGGACTAAATAAAAAATCGAGTAATCAGATTAACTTACACTTTCATTATGGAAGTATCTTTTACACAGAGAATCATATTGTGGAGATTTCATGTCTGAATAACATAACATCCGAGGATAGCCACATTCTCGAAAGTTAACAAATTATTTTTCTTGGAAAATTGGCAACACTTNTCTTTCTCTTTCTCATTCTCATTCTCATTGGGCTTCAAACAACTCTTCAATGATTTTAATAATGTTTCATAACATAGAGAGCCCCAGTTGAATGAAGAGCAAAGTAGATCATCATCTACAATTTTTATTAACTTCTCAGATACGTTCATACTCTTCCGCTTACCCAACAAAACAGATTCAACAAAATATATTGTTGCTAACTTCACAACATCATCATCGCTGCCTTCAAATGACGAAGTTGTACCATCTGGGTGGCTAGAAATAAAATCATACAAATCACCTAACTCGATACGATCCTTTCCATGGAAATAGACTTTCAAAAAGCCTATTCTCTTTTTTATCCAAACCTTTAATATCCAGTGTAGAAGAACAGTCAAACCAGTAATTATATTAAATGTTTCCCGTGTAAACTTAAGTTCATGGTCAAAAACCTTGAACGTCATCAAATTAGCGTCATTATTTACAATTTCAGAAAGTAATAGACAACGAATAAGTTTACCAGGAAACTTCACACTTTATAACTTAAAAGTTCAAGTAAAAAAGTTAAGGACAATAGGTCCTTAACTTATAGTTTTCAGTCCGTAACTTAAAAGTTCAAGTTAAAAAGTTAAGGACAATAGGTCCTTAACTTATAATTTTCAGTCCTTAACTTAAAAGTTCAAGTAAAAAAGTTAAGGACAATAGGTCCTTAACTTATAGTTTTCAGTCCTTAACTTAAAAGTTCAAGTTAAAAAGTTAAGGACAATATGTCCTTAACTTATAGTTTTCAGTCCTTAACCTTGAGATCCAAGTCCAAAAGTAAAAAACACTTCGTCCTTAACTTTTATGAACATATTTAACTATAAATTCATAAACACAGATAGTTTATGAATTCGAATGACTATTTTCATAAAATATCCTTACATAATCAAATATACTGATTGAACCACAAACAAAAAAAACTACTGAATAACATTATCACAAAAATCCGATCCTTATTCGACACTAAAATCAACTTATAATCGTTATTTTTGAAATTTCAAACATACTTCATGCAACTCACAGCATTGATCTTGATTAAACATATACAAAAACAAAAAATGCATAAAAGCAAAAAAAAAAGTAAATAAATCAAATAAAGCAACTGGTTTGAGTTCGATAAATTACGAGTTCAATCGTATAAAGCAGAGAAGATGACGAAGGAAAGATCAACTGAAAGTGATTTGAATGCAAAGATGGTAAAGAGCTCTGAAAAGTTTGCCTCGCAATATTCCCTCTTTATGAATAAAACAAAGGTTTTAACATATAAGAAGTAAACAAAGGGCAAAACAGTCTTTTCAAACAATTTTAATAGAGTAGTGGTTATTTTTGCTCAGCGTTAGAAATGTTGGATAAAAAATAAACACGTCCTTTATTAGTGGCTACCACACGCAAATTTTACAATGGAGGACAATCAGAAAATTTGAACATTAAGGGTGTGTCTGGTAATATGAAAAATATTTTTTCATTTTTCAATGTTCGGTTGCATAAAATAGTTTGAAAAATATCTTTCTAGACATCACATTTTTCTGAAATTGGAGTAAAATGACTTCCCTAGAAAAAATTAGTAAAATATTTTCTAAAAACTCCATTTACCCTCACATCTAACTCCAACTCCCTCCCCTTTCTTTCCCCTACCCCACCTCTCTCCCAAAAAGCATTTTTTTTTTCGGATTCAATTTTTTTTTTCTTTTTCGTCACCACACCCCATGCTACCTCCCCCCTCCCCCGTGGAAACTTTTTTTCTTTTTTTTTTACCTTTTTTTGTATTTTTAATTTTCTGTTTTTGCGTTTTTCCGCCCCCAACCCCCACTTGCGACAAAATTATTATTTTTATATATATTTTTCAGTTGTCAAAATTTTACGAATTCCAAAGTTATGAGTTCGGAGGTTATATGTTTGGAAGCTTGAGTGTTTAGAAATTATAGAGTTTACGGGTTATAAAGTTTAACGGTTCGAAAATTTATGAAATATATGGGTTCGGAAGATTGTTGGTTCTAAAGTTTATGGCTTCATGTTCATTGTATCTAAATTATTTATGAATACTCTTGAGAAGTTATTTTTCCTTAATTTTCATACCAAACACCGAAAAATAAGTAAGATTACTACTTGTTTTCCAAGAAAATATTTTTTTTTAAAATATTTTCCGTTATACCAAACACACCCTAACATACACTAACAAGCTTTTGAACAAAATTGTAAGACATGATGGGAAGGACATTTTGTAACGGAATTTGGTGTAATTACTAGGGTGGTAATTATATAGCCTAGTAATTACACAATATAGTCGGAGGCGGATGCAGCATATAGTTATCGGATTCAACTGAACCCAATACTTTCAACGCAGAGGATAAATTTATATGTAAAAATCATCAAAAATTACTGTAAATTATAAATATTAACTCATAACTTTAAAATATAATGGGTTTAATACTAAAAATTTTAAATGTTAAACTCGTAGAATTAAAATACTAAATACGCCTCTGAATATGGTAATTACATAGACGTGTTTGTTTCGCATTACAATGTGACTTCATATGTCATGCTTGATTGTACAACTGTAATTACATAGTTAAATAATATTTATTTAAAAATAAAATTAAACAAATCTTTTCTAAATAAATTTAAATGTGTGACAAATTTATGTGCATAAATAATATTAAATTTTATTCATTACTACGTATTAAAAAGTCACCCTGTAATTACAGAATGTAATTATCACTAATTCACACATGAATTGAAGAATGTCATTACACCCCTCAATTAATCTAATTTTATGCTAACCCAGTAACTTACATCTCATTATACCCAAATCTCCCAAATCTAATTATGTCTTTTTAGCCGATGAGGTAGATTCTCACCACGAAATAAAACAACCGTACTCTTTTCACTTTAGGCATCACGTGTCCAAAACTCGCTAGCCAGATGAATCAGATACATAGCGAGTAAACCCACTTAGGGTAAAAAAGGCTCCCTACTAAGAATAGAATATACCATGGAGTCGAACGCGAGACCACTGATTAAAGATAAAAACGCTGGTTCTTCAATATAACTAAAGCAATACATATATGAAAGATGGAAGTAACACCTTGCCAAGAAAGGAATAAATCTCACTTATGTTTCAGCATAATTCAGGAATTGGAATGCGTGCTCTGTACAAAGTTAGGGACTAAAACTCACTGCAACTTCCAATATAAGCTTTTTCACTATACCACTTTCACCTAGCTCACTCCACAGGGGCCGCTACAGATTGCTGCTGAGGAAATGCAATCTAAGCTCCTTGTGATCCCAAGAAAGAAATACAATTCAATAAATACAGCTCTACAATTTAACATCATCAGGAAAACCCATATTTACAAGAAAACGACTCTAATTCCATCACAAGTATAATACAGTTTGACGAATAACTCCACTCCTTGATCATTATTCTGAGGGTGAAGTCAATTCGAGAGAATTCCGCCACCAAGTGCTCAACCAGTTGGGTCAAGTAGTTGTACCGAAGAAATCAAGAAAATCTGAAGTGTGCAGACATAAGTAGGGGGTAAGAGTGAGACTTCTTTGAGTAGCAACAAATACTGATGTGAATTTAGAGTAAATACATATATTTGGCTAGAAAACTGATGCATACCTTGATTGACACATGTTTAACAAGAAGGCCATGCATCGTCATAACGAGGATGTCAAAACACGGTGGAAGCGTGCTACTCTAGCCTGGCCATGCCACAATAATCTGCCAGCCGAAATCTTTTTTCTTTTCCTTCCAAGACGGTAAAAGAAGTCCTCTGTGTCCAGTACATAAGAAATCTGCAAGGCTTTATCTTATCAATGCAATAATTCATAGGGGATGTTACTGCAAGTGTCAGATGGACTCATCGAGCTATCTGCTCTCTATCTTGGTTTGATTATGTATGAGTTCTCAGCTAAGGATAAAAACAATAATAGGATAAACAAGAATCAGGCACTAACTTTCTCAGTACAACTAATGCTACATAAGGTTAAAAGTATGTACTCTTCGTTACAAAACCCACTAAACAATTTCACAAAGTTGTATTAAACATTTGCAATTTTAGCAGTTGCAGTCAAAGTAGAAATTCATGTACCTTTGATGAATTTGAAGCCATCTTACATTCCAACCCATTTACAAGTATAATATTTTCCATCACCATGCACAGGGCAGAAGATACGTCATGGTCAGTATCTTTTCTCTTGTTTCTGCTCACAGATCTCACAAAAGGAAATTACAAAAGAAGCAGATCAGACATGGAAACCATTGAATGTTTAATCAATTTTCTTGACACGTAAAGCAAAATATTTCATTGATAAAATTGCACCAAGAAGTTGAAGGTACACAAGAAAGTTGGGAAGATAAGGTAGCTTCTCCTCTTTAACAGTGAAGAGAACTTGTAAATTCCACCAAGTTGTCTAAATCATTACCTATATCTGTGTTACACCATAAAAAACATGTGTAAGCATTTGAACTTTACATAAGGCAAGGATAAATTATCATCCTCGAAACACCGATAATTTCTTTTCATCCATACTGTCCAAAAATTGAATGCTTCTTCTACTGACACAGTTACTTAATTGAGAAAATCGAGAGCAAGGCACTGAATCTCAAGGCAAAGGCAGGTGCGTTCTTCAGCCTCCTTTCTCAAGTAACACTTTCCAAAGGGCAGTCAAGCAAGGTTTCCGGTTAGCACCAAAAAAGCATCATGAACTGCACCTCTGTCAACATAGTCTGTCCACATCTGACATATACTAGAGTGGAACAAAATCTTCTGCTTTAATTAACCTACAGTGACTGTATATGCAAGGAGTCAAAAGTTTATACTAATTTTTTAGGTGGGCCCAACCCAATTTAAATTATGTTTTTTTTTTCAATAAATTTGAAGATCCAGAATAAAAAACCAAGTCCCATGTTTACTTTCACAAAAGCTGATGAAATATATGCAATTTGTTTTAGAGCAACAAATCCGGACAGACAAGGGTAGAATAATAAAATTGGACTATGAGTAGACTACCTATAACCTACGAAAACATAACGTTGGAGGACATGAACTAATACAAACACATGCCCTCCTCACTCCCACTCTCCAAACCAAGAAGAGTATCCATATCTTTTGGTTGAGCTTTTGACACACGCTGCATTCCCAAACTTAATCTTTGGATAGGAATCAAATTACCTCTTGAGCATAACTGCAGACGATTCTTTCTTCCCATGTTCAACAGATAGATAATCATTATATAGATAACCAGCAAAATTGGGATCTACATAAACTGCAACAACTTCAGACTTCTCACTTCCATCATCCATGAACTGGATAGACACGCGAGTTGCGGAAGATGTCTGCAAGAATCATCACATAATAACACGCCATATTAATGTACTTGAACACGGTAACCAAAGGAAAAAAAGAGGGGAGGGTGCAAAGGCAAATTCAGACAAGTAGCGAGGGACCTACACTTTCAAACCGGTATATGTTTTCCTCATGGAGTAGGACATGAGCATTTTCGTAATAAACTGAATCGACATACTTCTCAAGTTTCCGTGATCTTTCATATTCATATAACTGAAGCAGCTTACCGTCTAGCTCATCACTTGAAACAGTTTGAAGCTGAAGCAAAAATAAACAAATAGAACCAAAATTATGTTCAAGAACCACCAAGTCGCAGCTTACCAGATTACGTTCAAATAACTAGAGCAACAATACCTGCTTGACCAGTTTGTATATCAGTTTGTCCAAAGTAAATAGCACATATGACTGATTCCCAATGATTGATCGGCAATCATCCTCAAACTTTGCATTATCTGCAGATCCATCTAGCAAACTATACAGTGCACTCATGAATCTGCACACACAGATCAATTGTCGTTAACAAACAAGCAAGCGGACCGAACTTCTGATCTAACCCCAAAGATAATACTCGAATCCACCTGGCATATGGATCAGAACCAGTATCCTCTCCAGTTCTCCACTTTGATTCAGATGATGCTGCATTCAGCTTTGCCGATAATAACCTTTCATACAAAATCTGGAAAATGAAAGAGAAAATAAGGAATACAACTTACACATCTTTATGTTCAGACAAGAGGCAGGGTTTGAAGAGAGTTTTCATTAAGCGGTACCACAATCTGAAAGAAAATCCCCTTACCTGATGAAGCCTAAAAAGCACATAAACGTCGTCATTTCCGTAAAAGACTTGAAAGTCATTCTTTGCACCCCCACAATGAGGAGGAACCACATGTTTAGCAAGAGGCTTTGAAGTAAGCAAAAAACGTTCAGACATTTGAAGCACGGTGCCATCACCTCCAACAAAGTTTGCTTCACTCGTGCCCTCAGCCTCACCTTCACTCTCCACTTTACCAGCAAGCTCGTCATGCTCTCCATCGTCTTCTTCCTCATGCTCCTCCCGAGAGCACTCATCAGCAGCAGACTCACTACCTGAAACATCTCCGGCCTCAGAAACATTTTCACTATCTTCAACGCCAGCATCTGCATTGTTTTCACCAGCAGTATCCTGACAACCAACCATTTCAGCACCTCCAGATTGATATTGCATATTTCCATTGCGTGCGGCACCATCTCGAAAGCCAACAAAATTGTCCTCTTCAAAATCCCGATTAGGCGACAACTCACCTTCTTCTTTCTCATTTTTAGAGGGATCAACAGAATCAGCATTAAACCCATCAATTCCAGAACCTTCAGCAAATCCGCCATTTGCCAAGGGTAGTGATCTTGAAGTGCCACCCTGTGTCAAAAAAGAGAAACCACATTTACCTTTGAGCAATCATGATCATCAGCACAAACCAAACTTAACATAGTTAGAGCTTCGTACCTCTGAAATTGGCACATTATCAGTATTAGACTTCGTTCCTAGGCCATCCTCAGCAGCATCATTACCAGGTTGTGTGCCGCGGCCTGGATAAACAAACATCAGTTTGGAAAATTAAGGAACTTGGTCAAAACCAAAAGACACCAACAGTAAGGACACATTTGGTTTGAGAGATTGGATGAATACTCATGTTATAGAATTTGGTAGAGCTATATCCAATGTTTATGTTTGTATTTTTTTGGTGTATTACTGTATACCACTAGCAACATGGGATAACTTATCCATGTAACTTATACATGGATAAAGCACCAAACAGCCAAAAATATCCTTGTCTTTTTCCTAGAAGACTATGAAGGGCAAGCTTCCAAGGGTATAATTGTACATTCATTGCTTTTTAGTTTAAAAAATAAACAAATACTATTTTATATGATATCTTGTAAATCCAATTTAGTGCAAAGAACCAAACACCTACCAAGAAATAACCTATGTATTACTAATCCCTGCATCACTAATCTTGCATTATAATCCTTGATTAACTTGTCTTCGAACCAAACGACCCCTAAGTCCAACAAATTCAGCATGACTAAGACAGTGGAGAAACATCCATCATGCACCATAAATCACACATAGTCCAGATACATGTATACCTGAAGTACTTTCCAATCTTGCACAAGCATTATCTGCTCCAAAGGCAGCAACTGCATCAGAACTAAGTAAGCGTTCACCAGTTACTGCTAATCCATCTTCCTTGGGGCGAGCATCTGTATTAGTGAAGATTGCCCTGGAAGAATTTAGTCGTTGAGGGGAAGAATTTGCATCTCCGTTGCAGATATCTTTTGATTGCTTAGACTTAGTAGTGGTAGCATCCGCACTTGGACTTCTATCACTTTCGCCAATGCTTGTTCCATTGCTCTTCAAACCATGATGCTTTGACAAGATATCGTCGTCAGTAGTCTCAGAGCCATGATGACGATAAGGAACACCAAAGATTGGCTCAAGAAAGGTGGTCCACAGCCTCAGAACTTTATTTAACTGCTCTTCTGTGGAACAAACCTCTTCGCAAGAATACTTGATAAGTTTGTACATGTCTTCGTGAACATCAGAATCAGCAAATTCAAATTCAAGATGAGGACTTATTGGATGTCTACTACCAGCGGCAATAGCAAGAATCATGTCATCTTCTTTCTGCTTTTTCTCCTTAATTTCTTTGATCTCCGCCACTAAGGCTGTCAATCAGAATCATCAAAATTATAAGAAAGAACCACAGGAAACATCTAAGTGAAAATATCAATGTCTATACACTAGACAATCATGAAGTTCCTAGGGTTTACATCAACTATCTACTGATCTCACAGTCAAATACTCAGAACTGTGTAGCACATAATAAATAGAAAAAAATACATATAGCATGTAAAGTAGGATAACTAGCACCATCTATATGCAAAAAGGAGAACAGGGAAAAAACCATACTGAAAAGTGTAGCAAGCTCACTAGAACAACAACAACAACAAACCCAGTTTGATCCCATAAATGGGGTCTGGGGAGGGTAGTGTGTACGCTGACCTTACCCCTACCTCATAGAGATAGAGAGGTTGTTTCCGATAGACCCTCGGCTCAAGGAACAGTGAAGATAAAGCAACCAAGTAGAAAAGAATATTAGCAACAATGTAACATGGTAACGGGAGCGAATGCCTCAACATGTAATAATAAAGAACCATAAATAGGAAATTACAAAAATAGTCCTAGTACTACTGGTCAGTCTAGGAGGAACACACTACTATCTGTCAACCTACAACCCTAATTCTCGACCTCCATACCTTCCTATCGTGGGGTCATACCCTCAGTAAGCTGAAGCAATGACATGTCCTGCTCAATATTTCCGAAATAAGGGCAGCAAGAACATAAATGGGATGTGTATCGAGTACAGTAGAATGCTAGTACTATCTGTATGAAAAGGACATACACGAAAGTGCAGTTGGAAAGGCTAGCGTATATTAAGAGTGAATATCCAATTACGTTGAATAAAGCTAGATAGTAACAGCAAAGAGAATAAGGAATTGACAGCTCGTCTAGAATGTGTAAGAATAGAAAAGAATAGAAAGAAGCTTTATGGAATAAACAGAACAGATGAATAATGGAAGGCACACAAAACATTATGGTGAAGGGGTGCCTCGGCGTAACTGGTAAAGTTGCTGCCATGTGACCAGGAGGTTACGGGTTCAAGCCGTGGAAACGGCCTCTTGCAGAAATGCAGGGCAAGGCTGCGAAGAATAGACCCTTGTGGTCCGACCCTTCCCCAGACCCCACGCATAGCGGGAGCTTAGTGGACCAGGCTGCCTTTTACACAAAAATTATGGTGCACTAATATAAGTCTAAATGAAATAGCATTGTTATCCCCATACGACCATGAAAAAAGGGGGCACTAGAATTTAAAGAAACTGTGAAGAGAAGTCTCAGCGAAAACCAAGACCACCACATACACCAAACAGAGGACTTACATTTTGTGCTAAGGTTCTTTGAATCTTGTTGCTTGAAATAGAAACTTCGGTGGTCAAGCGACTTGTAATGGTTCTTAGAATAAATTTCAGCCCAAACTTTGTTGAAGTCTGAGCGACACTTCGTCCAATCCTCCTGTTTCTGCTTCAAGCGGGTTAATACAACAGGCAGAGCAAGAGGTGGGTTTTTCCGCAAAATGTCCATCACATCCAGGCCATGGTCACCATACAGACGTTCAATGCACCTTAAATTCAGTGCTACATAAAGTAGGACTTCATGCATCAGCAAACTAGAAAGTATATATCTTTATGCTAATGAACTGAGCAGAAAGACAGCAACATCTTAATGATATCAGAAATGTCAAACCTGTGAAGTGGTCTTCGATGCGGATTGGGCCATCCACACCAACTGAATTATCATTAAGGGCATTCAACAACTCTTCTGCACGCTTAGCAGTTGAACTCACTGACTCCAATAACATGTCTAGCTCAAACCTGATGTTAACAGAATGCAACAAACCATCATTGATAAAATGCAGATGAAAATCACTAAAGGCAAGCCTTAAGAGGATATAATACAGAAGGTTTTATAAGTCAATAAGCTATTTCAAGAACCATATACATTAGGTAATTCTTATATGACCTAATAATTGCAAAGTAGAGATGAGTCTCATAGAAGTGATAGAAAGGCCAGATTTCCTGCACTTCTCTTAACTGCGTGTTTTCTTAGGATTTATTTTATTTTCTAATGCTTTATCATTCCCAAGTTTTTCTCTTTCCCTTTCCTTTTTTCTCAATTTCTTTAGTTTGCAATGGGTTAGGGCCTAGGGGTAACCGCTTAACACTTGCCAAAAAAAAAAAAAATTACCTATCATCTTCACATCGAAACAGGCTTTCTTCATACTGGTTTCTGCGCATGTGCTTAAAAGAGTAATCCTCACTTCCTGAGGTCACAGATACCCAATGATCATTTAACACTTGAGCCCCGAGTTCTGACCTTTGGCTTGCTGTAGGTATCGGATACTGACGAACACAGATTCAACAAGTTCAAGTCAATATAGTTCGGAAGCCATAGAGATTCCTCCATGAAAGATGTTACCAGGAAAACAGATAGAACAGTTTCTTACATCTTCAGGAAGAAGTCGATAACTGGGAGTGCAGCGCTTACAGTTCGAAAGGTCAAGCTCTTGAATGGACTTTCCCCAGTATTTTTCCTTGTACCGGTCCTTTTCTTTACCTCCATCAATTTCACGCTTCTGCTCTTTGTCTTTCTCCTCCTCCTTCACTGACTTTGATGTATGCCCTTCATTCCACAAAGATTCTGTTATTAACAGAACACTTCATCAGACTATAGTGATAAAAAAAATAGGCATCCCAAGAAGACAAAAGAATCGTTCTCTCTCTCTTTTTCTTTTTTTCGTTTTTCTTTTAGGTGGTTGAGTGTCAGGTATTGGCGCTACTTACTGTTGCTCATAACACCTGCGAGATATCCATCTGCAGAGTAGGTAACATTCAGAGTGGAATCCCATAGATGTAACATTACAATCACACAAACTAAAAAAAAACACAGAATTACCAATTCGTTCACAGCGCTCCAAGAATTCATAGAACCCCTCCATAAGATCAGGATGCTTTCCAAGTAAATCAGCAACCTGATATATGCATTTCTTTCAAATTCATGATGCTTAAACAAAAATAAACAAGCAAACCATCTAAATATTGATTCCAAACATTGTAGTGTCATTCAATCCTGTGGAAATCATGATTAAGCTAGTTTTCTACCACATGTAGAGGGATAAAGAGGTCAAATCCCTGGTGAATAACCATCAGAACCAATTTGTATCACTACATGGTTAGTGCCTAATCAATGTCCATAATATGATAGATTAATATTATGAATGCCTTCTATATGTTAAATATAACAAAGAAAAATCACTGCCATACAGGAGTAAAAAGATCAAACAGACATACCAAACTTTGTAACTCCTTTCTGCTAATTATTTCTGTACTATATATATGGAGGCACTTTAGGAATGCCTGGTAATCAGTTGGACTGCGTAGTCTCTCCTTTACACTTTCACAGAAAGTGAACTCTTGGCTATACATATCTGGAACAATCAAGCAAATCATAAAGGTCAATCATCAAATCAAGTGACACCATGAGGGGTACAAAGATCATATGTTAAGAAATCCAAAATGAAACAACAAAGTGAAACCCGCATGATAAGAACACCCTCCACCAGAATAAAGGAACAATAAATTTCTTGTGACCAAAGGCAAAGCAGCAGCAAAAATGACAAGAAAATATTTTAAAGGATCGCCTATTCAAACTTCCAGCATAAGATGGAATTTTTGTGATTAAGGATGAACTAACAAACATCAGAACTTCAAAACTCATATAGAAACCTAAGATAAATGAACACCATACAGCAAAACAGACTGTACCGAGGGGTCATAAGCCTAAAGAATAATGGCAGAAAATGCTAACAAAAGAAATTTTTCTGCTAACAAAACAAATCATATACAAAACCACTATCATCCTTATACACTAACAATCAGAATGCTAACCATGCACTCACTTTTCACGCCATCTTTATCATCGTAAGTGCCTCCAAACTCTTCAACCTTCCGAGCAGATTTTCTTTTATCAGCAATGCGGTGCATGCCTATATCTCCATTATTCTCATTATCAGGTTCTCTATAATCCTGATCGCGACTTCTGCGGTCCCTGTTCTCTTTTTCAGCACGCCTCTTTTGCTCTTTATGCAACTTTATCATTGTTTTATCATCGTCCATCTCAGGGCGCTCAGCACTAGGATCACGTTCTGTATGAGGACTGATAATCCTATCCCGGCGGAAATGTTGCTAGAATGAAGAACAGATAGACTCATCAATATGATAGTGGAACAAATAGCATTAAAAAACTAGAATAAGATAACAAGATAAATCAAATAGAATACCTTGTCCATGTGTGGTTGCCGAAGTAATGTAGCTGAGCTCCTCTCATCATAGCGATGGAAAGAAGGTCGGCCCATTGAAGTCTGTGTTGCTGATGCAGTAGCTGAAGAATCTGGCAAGAATCTAGTGAACTCATCCAGCAAATCAGGATGGTCTTCAAAAAGTGCTGCAACCTACACATTTAGAGAGAACTGAACACATTAAAAATACGAAAATTGTCTACCATATATATGCATCAACTACTCAGTGTTGTACCTCCTGGTACACCTCAGTAATGCCCTTGTGTTCCTTCCTATACATGTTCAAAATGTCTAAGAAAGACTTGTACACGTGATCATCATTTTGGAAACGTTTCTGCAGGAATCAGAACACATATATATTATTACTTATTAGTGAATTTCATAAAGGAAAAAAGGACATATTATTATCACTAGAACTGAAAAGCACCAACATCATTACCTTTATTTTGTTCACAAAGCTGATAGCTTCATCAAACTCAACTGTTTTCTTTGGAGGAGCCTCCTCTTCTTCAGTGAGGGTTATTTCATAGCCCTTGGGCAAGAAAGTATTGAACCCAAGGATCAAATTTGGATGCCCTTTAAACAAATCTTTTACTCTTGCTATGACACCGGCAGTGTCAATTCTGTGCGGGAAAATCAACATAATTATGCAAAAATTCCTCAACGAATCATCAGATTTGGAATTTTAAAATCTAAAAAAAAAAAAAAATTAAGACCAAAAGGCGAAAGACAAGCAACAAACCTTTGAGCCTTAAAGTCTTTCATAACATCAAGGAACAGGTCATACTTCTCCCTTTGGTCTTGGAACATGTCCTTGACTTCCTTCAAATAAGACAATGCATCATTAGTTGTCAACTTTTGGGTGCTAGCACTGGCACCAACACCCCCTCCAGTACCGCCAACACCACTGCCTCCGCCGCCAGCGCCACTTCCAGGAACTTGTGATTGGCCGTATCTTCATTGGGAGAAAAAGAAAAAATTAAACATAAAATCAAACCAAAAATAGCCACGAAATTTATTCCTCTAAACCATATAATTGACAATTTTCCTCCCACCATATGCTTTTAATGGATAAAAGTAACCATTCCCATCCATTCTTAGCTCCTTGGTTAGTTTGCCCAAAAGTCATAGTTTCAAATTTCTTCGCTCAAGATTGTCAATAACTCAACAAAGCAAACAAAATTTTGTTTTTAGTTTTCCTTTGCCCAAGAGATTGACTAAAGAAAATTTTATTTTGAAAAACATAGGAAAAAAAATTGATCAGATAAACCCACCCCTAACCCCCCACCCACTCACCCACCAGTCTAGGATCCAACAGTGGCCCTTTTCCACTTTGTCCCTTGATGATTTGAACCTGTGGAGGATCCTTTCTACCAACCTATCCTTCCCTTAGCAACTCATAGTTCCATTATTGGGAAGCGGAATGAGTCTCCTTAAAGCAAGGTGGATTTAGGATTTGAAAATTTATGGGTTCGGAATTCTAGGACAGCGACCTCAAGTGCTAAGAATCAGGTTCGAAATTCAATATTTGTACATACTTAGTGATTTCTTAATGCATATATAGGTCTAGGTCAAAGCTACTGGGTTAGGGTGAATGCATAACTTACACAGCGGATCCGCCCCTGTGACTTTAACTAAATTGTTTATTATAGTACTTAAATACTTCTTAACAAATTAAATCTGCCAAAACAGAAGCAGCATGCATAAAGATCAAATTTTTATTTAAAAATCCGCTGGAAAATCTCTGAGTAGTAGTAGAAACAAAGATACGACCTAACATAAGTGTTAAGGAACGGTGGAAGTGGAATCTAACTACTTCTGATCACAAAATTTTAGCCATCACAGACCACATAGTAACTAAAGGTCTCTAATTTACTTAAAACTAGCAAAGAAATTCAGCAAATTCAGAAGCTAAAAACTTATCATAATAGAGAATGAAAATAAAAAATAATCTGATTTAAACCTATAATACAACAAAAAAACACAAAAAAGAGAAGAGCTTACGATTCTCCACGGGAAGAACCAAATGGGCGCTTGAATTGAGGATTAGCATAAACATCATCCCGTAATCGCTTCATTAGGTCTGCAAAACACAACAGTAAACAAAAAGTTAAACTTAACAGTTCAAAATTCAAAACCCCCCCAAACAAAACAAAAAAAAAATATTACTCATCTCATTTTTTCTAGAAAACTCACCTTTATTTCCTCAGATTTTCTGAGGAAAAAATGAACAGATCTAACCACTGGTTGAAGAAGAAAAAAACAGTTTTAAAGTTTGGATCAGAAAAAAAAAATAGTAATCGTTATTATTTTTGTTCCCTCTCTCTCTCTCTCTAACGTTGGGGAAGAAGAAGAAGAAGAAGAAGAATAACACAAGCTTGAGGAACAAAGAGGGTAGTGAAAAATGTATTAACGTGAGAGAAAAGTGTATTAGTAGTATTATCTTGTAACGTGACTCAGTTTTTTATATCACACGATACAACATTACATTGCTTTTTCCCAATTTGTTTTTTTGAAATTTCTTGCTCTATCCTTGGGCTCTATTGCATATTGAATTAGGTTTCAAACATTTCCTTTTCATTTGGGCTCACAGCCTCTAACAAGTGGTGTTGCGAGCCCAAATTTTCTCTATAACCCAAGTAGTCGTCCCACTCAATTACTTAAACTAAAAATAGCCGATGGAATATGCATCATTTATGTATTATATGTATATTCAATCTATAATTTATGTATATGGCTAATAAAAGTAAACAATAAATATGGACGGCTATTTGTGTAAAGATCCCCAGATTTTTCCAATGTATGTTTACTTGAATCAATTATCAATTTTATTAAGATATGTTTGACATTAGTTATGTTCAGTATTAGGTTTAACATTCAATGTTTGTGGTTTAATAACTGTTTAAAACATGTGCATATATTACATTTTAACTGGAATAACTACTTCTTATTACAGATTATGATAAATCCCAAAAGGAATTGTAGGTGATGTGATGATAAAAAGAAGGAAATTTGCTTCCGCTTGCATAGACGCATGTTGATTTTCTAACCTAATTGTTGGTTACAAATAACAAATGTAATACCGCTATTTAATAATATGTTGTAAAAATAAGACTATAGTTTTCAGCGTCGGGAAAAAAAAAACTAAATATAAAATAATGTATATTAAGGTTTTCTTATTTGATCCATCGATCTTTGATTACTTGAAACACATCTGTTTATACACTACTCCGTATTGAATATTTAAAAAGATTTCATGTCAGTGTCTATTGAAAAAAAAATAGACGGGTATAGTGTTAATATGAAACTTATTGAAGCGAAACGTTTTGTATCATGATATTTCTAAATAATAAAACAAGCATCAACTAAAAAACGTTTATTAAATACAACTTAGGACATATTGGTTTATGCATAGAAATTGGTGGTACTGCACAAAGCTTGTTTATGCAAAGCATATGTGTATTCTTTTATGTGATATAAAATAGTGTCGGATAAGAATACGTATATTAGCAACATAGGAATTAAATTATCTAAAGACAAAAAATATCCTTTTAAAACAAGTAATTTTTATGTATAACGTAAAACATCTTTGATTATAGATCACCGTATAATAATCTTTTGTTATTGTTCATCATATGATAAACAATACATGCACTATAACTCGCACATATTTGTAACGTGAACCGGCTGAGACTATCACATATCATGCCACACTAAATTATTATTTGGTATAAGTTACAACATTTATTGACGTTTGACCAGATAAGCATTAGTTTTGGGTAAAATTCATCCCGTTGAAATATTAAGTTTATGTACGTGAGGTCATATTCTTTGACCAAGTTAAATTCCCATTGTGTAGACTTTCTAGAAAAATTCTTCGGCAATTTTTTACGAAATTAATTCAAAACTAATTCGGTCGGCTGCTGTTTTTAACCAGATAAAGAACTACAAACAGAGAGAAAATTTTGAATGTTTCGAGAGCTATAATTTCACATATCCAACTTTCAGTTTCTTATTCTAAAAATCATAAAATAAATTTGTTGTAATGAAAAATTATCGCCAAAATTCTAACATATAATATATTATATTAAAAAACACCAAAAAATTACCGCATGTATGAAATAATTACCATTGACAACCCTCTCTGGTAAGTTATACCTTTCTTTATGCTAGAAACAAATTAATTTTAAGCAGAATCATGGGCAAGTTATGCTGGGTTTGGGCCTAAATGTTGGACTAGATTTGATGGGGTGCGCCGGGCCTGGGCTGTAGTGCAACGCCTAGGCGACACGCGAAGGACCGGATAGCAAGCTATCCATATGGACCTTCCCCCTTAAAAAATTGAGTTAATATCGTGTGAGTCGATGACCCACATATCAGATATTAAACTGATAAGAACAGATACTACACTTGATCTTAGCCAAAAGGCCGAGAAAGGTATGCTTCAAATCCATGTTGGGCCTCTATATTTATCGCATCTCTCGGCTGTCTGTTAGTTATCTTTTTCCGGTGTGGGACAAATAGACCATAGTAAAACAGCCCGCAATTGCTTCTTATCTCTGAAGTGTAAAGCCTTTGGTTCATATGTATGAATGAAAAATGAATGCTAAATCATGTCTTGAACACCTCAGTGGATGATTTGAGTATAATGGGTTGGAATTTTCTGTACAAATTAAACATTTGGATGCTTATTTCAACAATCAAATGCTTTCATAGATATACATTAGTGTAGCATAAGATAAAAATATCTGCAAATTAAAATTACAGAGAAATAAAAAAAAAGTTTATGAACGACATTCTTATGAAAAATGAAAAAAGCATAAGAGAACGACCAATTCTATGGGACAGCCAAAGTGTTTGGAGATGGGGGATGGGACATTTTGTGTCAAGATGATGGTTTGACTGTTCATCGACGTACCTAATTGTTCTACTTGTAAATATGCCTTTGTCAATTATAAAAGTTGAAACTGTTGGACTTTAAGCATTGGGCTTAAAGACTTTAAGCATTGGGCTTAAAAGTCTAGGAGTGTGAATTGGGAAATGGTGGGAAATAAAATGGAGGGAAATGAAAATTTGAATCAAGTGAGCTTTTGTCATGAACTTTGTACCACATTGGTGAAAGACAACTACACTTGTGTGTATAAATATAGGATCACTTCTTAGAGCTCTTAAAAGGAGTTGAAGAGGATGTATCCTCGCGCCGTCGTCGTCGCTCGCTCGGCTCGGCTTCGGCTTCGGCTTCGGCTTCGGCTTCGGCTTCGGATTCGGCTTCGGCTTCGGATTCGGATTCGGATTCGGATTCGGATTCGGATTCGGATTCGGATTCGGATTCGGATTCGGATTCGGATTCGGATTCGGATTCGGATTCGGATTCGGATTCGGATTCGGATTCGGATTCGGATTCGGATTCGGATTCGGATTCGGATTCGGATTCGGATTCGGATTCGGATTCGGATTCGGATTCGGATTCGGATTCGGATTCGGATTCGGATTCGGATTCGGATTCGGATTCGGATTCGGATTCGGATTCGGATTCGGATTCGGATTCGGATTCGGATTCGGATTCGGATTCGGATTCGGATTCGGATTCGGATTCGGATTCGGATTCGGATTCGGATTCGGATTCGGATTCGGATTCGGATTCGGATTCGGATTCGGATTCGGATTCGGATTCGGATTCGGATTCGGATTCGGATTCGGATTCGGATTCGGATTCGGATTCGGATTCGGATTCGGATTCGGATTCGGATTCGGATTTGGATTTGGATTTGGATTTGTAAAATGATCGATCGATAAGATTATTTTTGGACAAAGTTTATTTAATTAATTATTTAATAATTAAATTAAATATTAGTTAGTTCATTAACGGAATTAACTGAAATCCAAAAACGCTGCCTTTGCTTGTTTTCCTTCCTGAACAGACACTTTATTTTCCTGAACAGACATCACACCTCTTCCAATAGTTGCCTATAGTTGCCTATAAATTCTGAGGCATGGCTTAATTTCCAGACACTGAAAAACGAATTCCCAATTCTGAATACTGCATTCTACTTCGCAGTCTCTCTCTCTCTCAACTTCGTAAGTGTGATCTTGCTCCGTTCTTTGAGTTTGTTGGTATCCTGCAGTTGGTATTGCCACTGTTGCAGGAAGGTCATTCCGTTTTATCCTGGGAGGATTTAATCCATTACCTTGGCAACTTGTGAGGGGGTTAAAATTCCTTAAGGACACACAAGAAAATTGTGGACTCGGAATATTATTTATCGTTTATATATATTTTCTGTTTCTTCTAACAGTTCTTCTGATTTTCTGAGTTTTAACACAGAAGCGATAACAGAAACTATAGCATACAAATCTTGAATGGACATGTCTTACACGCAATTATTAACTGACTTGTAATAGTCATGTTATTTGTAAAATTAAGGGGATAAATATTTTCATAGTTACTTTTATTTTGCTATATTGATATGCAATCACCTAACTGTAATAATTAAATCACCAAAAAATTAAATAATCATTTTTCTCGATTTAATAATTAAATATCTGGAGTTGGTTATCCAAACTAATTTGGATTTGTACCAAGTAGATACACTAACGAGGTAAAACGTTCCTTATTGAAAGATATTTCAATCTCAGACTTCGAACATGAAACTCTAGTTAAAATGGAGTAATCTTAATTATTCCATCACACAGGTTAATTATTTAAAAAAGATATGGCAAAATCCAGTTGAGAAGAGACAAGCACGGTGACATCCATCGAAGGGATCTCGGTCGAGAAGCGGCCCAGGTAAAGCCAGATTTCAAAGGTAGAATGTATTGGTGGCACATCGACCTAGAAGAAGAATCAACAAGATAGGATGCTATGTCCCAACTAACAAGAGTAGGAAGATTCCAGCTTTGAATCTTGTGCTTGACGATGATCATTTCTATCACGTAGTCCAGTTTGTGTTGGATTAACTAGGTACAAGCAAATAAGTGGGGGAGTAACAGGAGCCAGCACTGAATCCAATGGGTAGTTAGGTAAGATTTATGCAACTATTTTGGTTTTATAAACAGTAATGGCAAATGTATTTTATTTATGCTTGTTAATTGTTAGTGCAGCATCCAATTAGTCTAATGGACTAAAGTCTAAAGTTAGTTTACAAAAATAAGAAAAGCAGCTCCTAGCATTGGTCAACATCAAACTGTGTTCTAATTAAAGATAAAACCCAATGCAACCATTATATCGGCAAAGTAGCAACAACAACAACAAATTCAGTTTAATTTTAATATGTGAGATTTAGAAAAGATAGTCTGTACGTAGACTTTATCCCTACCTAGTGCAGGTAGAAAGGTGATTTCCAATAGACTATCGGCTCAATAAAGGCAAAAAAAAGCATACTGTAATAAAGGGTAAATAGTATCCAATAATAGCAACAGGAAATACAATACTTGAGACGAACAAAATTACATACCGGAATAAAAATCTAAAAATATAAAGGGAAATGCATACTACTAAGCTTATCGGTGAACACTATAAACTACCTACTAACCTTGTACCTTAATCCTCAACCTCCACACCCTCCTATCAAGTGTCATGTCCTAAGTGAGTTGAAGCAGCGTCATGTCCTGCCTAATCACTTCTCCCCAATACTTCTTAGGCCTGCCTCGACCCCTTCTCAAACTCTCTATGGCCAACCTCTCACACCTCCTGACAGGGGCATCAATGCTTCTTCTCTTAACATGTCCGAACCATCTCAGTCGCGACTCCCGCATCTTGTCCTCCACGGAGGCTACTTCCACTCTGTCCCGTATAGCTACATTCTTAATCATATCTCGCCTGGTGCACCCACACATCCATCTCAACATCCTCATCTCTGCTGCTCTCATCTTCTGCACGTGGGAGTTCTTGACTGGCTAACACGCATCCCATACAGCATAGCGGGTCGAACCACCACTCTATAAAGCTTACCCTTAAGTCTTAACGGCACATTCCTATCACATAGAACACCGGAAGCGAGCCTTCACTTCATCCACCCCGCTCCTATGTGATGTGTGACATTTTCGTCAATCTCCCTGTTACCTTGGATAATAGACCCGAAATACTTAAAACTCGCACTATATATATATATATACTGTCAAGGGGAGCTTTATCTTGATTACTACGTACATGAAAAAGCATTATGAGGTAAAATTACTTGTATTTCACTTTTCGCCAACTTTTTTCATACATATGCGATATGACTATGACCCAATGTAATGTTGCATGTTGAATTCTATGAATTCCTAAGCATTCAAGTAATATACATATGGATATGCACAGTATTAGCAGAAGCATGGGCGTTTGGAAAATCAATTTAAGCTGAAAAAAGTACTTTAAGATTAAGGTTAGGAGATGTATACACGTGGAACATGAATTATGTCTAAAGATATATTTCACCCGAGCAAAAGGCCAAATTTTGTGATTCAAAAGATTTTCGCTTGAAATACTTCCCAAATAATTCTGTTTAATATTCACAGGTATTGAAAAAATTACCAATTATGCTTATTTATAAGTAGCTTATTATAAAAATTGATTAATCTATTAAATATTATTAATATCAGCTAAATATTATCAATATTAGCCAAGTAGCTATTTATAGCCAAAAAAAAAAGTTAAAATTTTGCTTTCTTTTGAGTGGGTGTTATTAGAATAGATTGGGTACATCTTAACGAGTTTGAAACTCATTTTTCGGATGATTTGGCGGAGTTTTAATGTGGTTTGAATTGAAAATTGGAAGCAGAAGATGAAACATGAAAAAAATGATATGTGTATCACATTGTTATCATTTGTATATCACATATGTATAGGGGTGGGAAGAAATCTGAAAAATCGAATTCCGAACCGAACTGAATTAATTTGCTATTTCGGTTTCAGTATTTCGGTTTTTTCGATACAGAAATTTCGGTATTTCGTTAATTCGGTTCGGTATACGGTATTGGATTTTTTATATTTCAGTATTTCGGTGAACCGAAATGCCATAATAGTTTAGTCCAAGCCCAATTTTATTTTTATTTTTTAGCCCAATAACCTTAACCCACACCCCAAAAGTCCAAAATCACTAATCCCCTAATTCCTTACCCTTAGGCTTTAGCAAGGTTCCACCAAGCAGATTAAGAACTTCCAGAAATCTTGAAGCAGAGATGAAAGGTGTACAAATAATCAACTATCTTCGGCATTGAGCTTGAATGAATTGTTCAGCTATCCTTCTTTTTGCTTTAGGATAAAGTATATCTTTATACTCGAGGCATCAAAGGAGTTGTTGCTTTTTACGTGTAAGTTGTAATACTTGGTGCAACTTTTCTCTTGTATTAGCAAATAGTATTATAAGATGTTTCTCTTGCATTGCCTCCATTTTTAGTCAAATGCTAGTAAATAATACTAGCTGTAGTGGTTTCAAAAGTTGAAACGTATCTTTTCAACCCAAAGAGCTACAGATTTGAATAGGCAGAAGCCTCATAACATAACATGACAATTTATTTGAAAAAGCTATGACAACTTCTGAAATATAAGTTGTAGTCCCACTGTAATCTACTTGGCTTTGGTATATGAGATCCAGTAGTAATGTTTTTGATAGACTCATAATGAAGTTATATTGCGTTAAAAAGAACATAGTCATGTGTTAGCACAATGATCAATATGGATTACATTAGTTAATAGAGTGGGGGAGATAGTGAAGATTTGATTTAAACTGAAACCGTACCGAACCAAAATAAGAAATATCGAACCGTACGGAAATATTTTGGTACGGTATTTGAAATACACAATTGATAAACCAAATTCGAAATACCAAACCGAAATTCTTAAATACCGAATCGAAGTACTGAATGCCCACCCCTACATATGTACCGTATTTGTATCAAATGTGTATCACATGTATATCCATGTATACCTGTGTGTGTGATATATATTTGATACATGTGTTGCAAAAGAATTTTTTAAACTCGATTTTAAATACGACTTTTGATACCAAATTACCTCCAATATTTCTCAAAATTTATATATTGACTCATCTATAAGTTTTCAATGAATCAATGAATTTCATACTATGAAAGTACGGGAGAGAGTAAATTTCAATGAATTCCTCCGTATATACAAAATTCCAAAATCTAAGCAAAAAGTATCTTTTTCAATGTTTTGGTCGAAATATATTGAAAACATATAGATGAGTTAATATGGTTCCTGTATACAAGAACAAGGGTGATATCCAAAATTGCAATAATTATCGGGGTATCAAGCTGCTTAGCCACACTATGAAAGTCCGGGAGAGAGTGGTAGAGCTAAGGGTAAGGAGACGTTTGTCTATTTTCAAGAATCAGTTTGGGTTTATGTCGGGGCGTTCGACTACAGAATTCATCCCCCTTGTTAGGAGATTGATAGAGCAATATAAGAAGAGAAAGAAGGACTTGCATATGGTGTTCATCGACTTAGGAAAAACGTACGATAAAGTCTCGAGGGAGGTTTGTGGAGATGTTTGGAGGCTAGAGGTGTACTTGTTGCCTACGTTAGGTTGATTAAGGACATGTATGATGGAGTAAAAACCCGAGTTAGGACGGTGAGTGGAACTCGAACCATTTTCCGGTTATGATGGGGTTGCATCAAGGGTCGCCACTCAGCCTCTTTTTGTTTGCTTTGGTGATGGACGTACTAATGCGCCACATCCAAGGAGATGTGCCGTGGTGCATGCTATTTGCAGATGATATTGTATTGATTGACGAGACGCAAGACAGTGTGAACGCGCAATTAGATATATGGAAGCAGACCCTGGAATCTAAAGGTTTCAAGTTGAGCAGGACCAAGACAGAATAATTGGAATGTAAGTTCATTGACGAGACTCAAATAAGGGAAGGGGAAGTGAGGCTGGAGTCGCAGGTCATCCCTAGAAGAGGGAGTTTAAAGTACATTGGGTCTATTATTCAGGGAGATGGAGAGATTGATGAAGATGTCACACATTATATTGGGACAAGATAGATGAAATGGAGACTCGCTTCTGGTGTTTTGTGTTACAAAAAGGTTCCACTAAAACTTAAGGGTAAATTCTACAAAGTGGTGGTCATACCAACGATGTTGTATGGGGATGAGTGTTGTCCAGTCAAGATCGCTCATGTCCAGAAGATGAAGGTAGCAGAGATGAGGACGTCGATATGGATGTGCGGTCACACCAGATTAGATTGAATCATAAACGAGGTTATTCGCGACAAGGTGAGTACGACCCCTATTGAGGACAAGATGCGGGAAGCGCGACTTAGGTGGTTTGGTCATGTGAGGAAGAGGAGCACGGACGCCCCAGTGAGGAAGTATGAGAGGTTTCCATTTGAGGGCCTACAGAGAGGTAAATGTAGGCTAAAGAAGAGGTGTGGAGAGGTGATTAGGCAAGACATGGCGCAACTTCAGCTGACCGTAGACATGACCCTTGATAGGAAGGTATGTAGGTCGAGGATTAGGGTAATAGAGTAGGTAGTCTAAAGTGTTCATAAGAGTAGTATTGGCACGCAGTCTTGCTTTCTGTTGGTAGTAGGTTTTTATGACTAACCGTTGTTCTTTCATTGTTGATCACAATACTGTCTTGTTTTTTATTTTATTTTTACATGCCTTTTTGGTGTTGTCCCTCCATGTCTATATTTTCATTAATGTGGTGCTTATACTTTCATGAGTCGAGGTCTATTGGAAACAACCTCTCTATCCTCACAAGGTAGGGACAAGGTCTGCGTAACACTACTCCCCCCATACCTCACGGTGTGCGATAATACTGAGTATGTTGTTGTTGTTGGTATCAAAATTCATAGTTAAAATCGAGTTCAAAAAAATTCTTATGCGACACATGCATCAAACATGTATCACACATACGTGTATACATGAATATACATGTGATACATATTTAATACAAATATAATACATATATGATATACAAATAATACACAGTGTAATACACATATAATTTTTTTCATGTTTCATCTTCTACTTCAAATTTTTAATTCAAACCACATTAAAACTCTTTCAAATTATCCGAAAACTGAGATTCAAATTCTTTAAGATGTACCCAATATATTCTATTAATACCCACTAAAAAGAAAGCAAAAATTTAATCTTTTTTGGCTACAAATAGCTATTTCGCTAATATTGATAACATTTAGCTAATATAAGTAATGTTTAATGAATTGACCAATTTTTGTATTAAGCTACTCATAAATGAACATGCATGGTAGTTTACCTTAAAAATATGGAAGGAGATCTTTGCGTGTGATTCTTGGATAGAAAGAACCTTATTATTTGAATTTTTAATTTTTATATGTGTTTGACTAGTTTTGGTAAATTTATGATTAATGGTTAGAGATTGGTAAGCTGAAACTTATTTGAGACATTCATGTAAGATTCCTTTTTAAATACTGAAGTTTTCTATTTACAATTACTAATTGTATGAGTCAAAATCCGACTGACGAAATTCGGTATGAAGAAGTGATCAAGTGTGAGAACTGTAGCTCATCATGGAGGACTCGAGGTCGATCAGGGGTTGACAATGTTGAGCCATTGAGTAAGCCGTTAAGGCCGAGGTCGAGCAGTAGGAAGAGGAGTAACCACTAGTATAACTTTGGAACTTTCAAAGGGAATATTCATCCGTCTGCCATACTTTTTAAGGGTTTTTTGGGAGTAACCCATATAAATAGTAGAAGAGATAAAGCAAAAAGAGAGGTAATGTTGAATTTGATAAGAACTCTAATG
Source organism: Nicotiana knightiana (assembly GCA_005239525.1). NCBI lineage: Eukaryota > Viridiplantae > Streptophyta > Magnoliopsida > Solanales > Solanaceae > Nicotiana > Nicotiana knightiana. The sequence continues at coordinate 26,993 of ML395260.1, read as the reverse complement.
AAAAGTTGACTCTAGAGCAAGAATACAAAATATTACCTTTCCATAAGGATTCGATTTGCTGTTTATCCCACCTTTTCTCACATCAGATCCAAGAAAACCTCATATGTTCCCATATACAGTTGTCTTACATTGTTGTCAGAGAAAAGAATCATCCACCTCATTCAATATTTTGGTGAAACCTTCTCTCTATTTATATTTAGCGTCATTTGATATATTTATTACTTATCATTGTCTATTCACTCATTTATTAGAGCATCATTTAATACCCATTGTATTAAATTGGTTTAAACGCGAGTATATGTTACCGGTGCTAACACTTATTAGATCCAAAATTTATTATATTTAACTACATTTAATTAGATTAACAAAAAGTTTCACATCTTAGTCAAACACTAATGATCAAACTAATACGTGCACAACCACAAATATTAAAATATTAGTTATAGGCTTATAGCCTAACAAATGAGACAAAAGAGTCATGAATGTAGTGTAAGTTTGACCCATAACCTTAAAATTCTGAAATGGGGTATATCAATACTTAGCCATATAAAATTTTATTCCCACGCTGAAACAGAAGTAAGAACAAAAAGTGGGAAATAACGTGGGACATATTGTATCCTCTCCAAATACTCCACTCCATTAATTCTAACATGAGTAATAAACAAACTTTACAAATTCCCAGATACATAATTCAAGTCAATGCCTCTGTTTTCCTCTTCTCCTTTCCCTTGTCATTTCCTCGTACCCATTTCTCATGCAATAAAAATCATCAAACACCACCACTTGAAATCTCAAGATGACTCTTTTCAGATTGTTTATGTTGATTTTCTTGTTTCTTGTATTACAACCCCTTCATTCATATACGGTTGTAGCTGAAGATGATATAAAGTGCTTACGAGGGGTCAAGAATTCCTTAACAGATCCAAAAGGTAACTTAAAATCATGGAAATTTGCAAAGTCCACAGTGGGGTTTATCTGCAAATTTGTTGGTGCTTCTTGTTGGAACGACCGCGAAAATCGACTCATAACCCTCGAACTTCGTGACATGAACCTCGGAGGTAGTAAAATCCCAGATTCATTACAGTATTGTAAAAGCTTACAAAATCTTGATCTTTCTGGTAATAGACTTTCCGGTTCAATCCCTTCTGATATCTGTGCTTGGCTGCCTTTCTTGGTAACTCTTGATTTGTCAAATAATGAATTTAGTGGCTCTATTCCAGATGATATTGTTACTTGTTCTTATTTGAATAAATTGATGCTTAATGATAATAAGCTTAGTGGGAATATACCACCTCAGTTTTCTAGTTTAAGTAGGCTTAAGACATTTTCTGTAGCAAACAATGATCTTTCTGGTAGGATTCCAGCAGCTTTCGATTCAGCTAATTCGTTTGATTTCGGAGGAAATGATGAACTTTGTGGTGGACCTTTAGGGAAATGTGGTGGATTAAGTAAGAAAAATTTAGCTATTATTATTGTTGCTGGTGTTTTTGGTGCTGCTGCTTCTATGTTGTTGGGTTTTGGGGCTTGGTATTGGTATTTTACGAAGGCGCGGAAGAGGAGAGCGGGGTATGGATTAGGGAGAGATGATTCAGATAGTTGGGCTGAGAAGTTGAAGGCTCATAGGCTTACTCAGGTTATGTTGTTTCAGAAACCGCTTGTGAAGGTTAAGTTAGCGGACTTGTTGGCTGCCACGAATAATTTTTGTATGGAATGTGTGATAAACTCGACTAGGACAGGAATTACATTTAGAGCTGTTTTACGTGATGGTTCTGCTCTTGCTATTAAACGGCTTAAGACTTGCAAGCTGAGTGAGAAGCAGTTTCGGATGGAGATGAATAGGTTAGGACAGGTTAGGCATCCTAATTTGGTGCCACTTTTGGGGTTTTGTGTTGTTGAAGAGGAAAAACTTTTGGTTTATAAGCACCTTTCAAATGGTACTTTGTATTCATTCTTGAATGGGAACGCAAGTGTGTTGGATTGGCCGACTAGGTTTAGGATTGGTTTGGGAGCTGCGAGGGGTCTTGCTTGGTTACATCATGGTTGCAACCCGCCAATATTGCACCAAAACATATGTTCTAACGTTATTTTCCTTGACGAAGATTTTGATGCTAGAATAATGGATTTTGGGTTGGCGAGGCTGATGACACCTTCATACGCAAAAGAGACTAGTTTTGTGAATGGGGAGTTGGGTGAATTTGGCTATGTTGCTCCGGAGTACTCGAGCACAATGGTGGCTTCACTGAAAGTGGATGCTTACAGCTTCGGAGTTGTGCTTTTGGAGTTGGCTACTGGGCAAAGACCTTTAGAAATCACTGCTGCTGACGAAGTTTTTAAGGGAAATTTGGTGGACTGGGTAAATCAGCTCTCTGTTTCAGGTCGGATTAAAGATGCTATTGATAAGCACATATGCGGGAAAGGCCACGATGAAGAGATTGCGCAATTCCTAAAAATTGCTAGCAATTGTTTAATTTCTCGGCCCAAGGAGAGATGGTCTATGTATCAAGTCTATGAATCGCTAAAGGCTATGGCTGAGGAACGAGGTTTCTCTGAACAGTTTGACGAATTTCCCTTACTATTTAACAAACAAGATACCAGCAGTCCCATTTGATGCATGAACGGAGAAGCAATATAAAATATTTTACATCTGGAGGACATAACTACATCCTATGGTAATTTCTTCACTTCCCTTAGGTGCAAGTGGAATCAGGAACGATACATATGGTTCTGTGAAGTACTACCACGTGTATTGCTGTATTATACTATGAAATGACATATCATGCTGAAGTATTCTGCTAGAAATTTATCGTACATATAGCAAGTGTTATTGGTCGCTTATGTTTGCGTTTTCCCTTCTGCTCATAGTTATGCATTAACAAGACACTAAGCAAAACATGTCACATAGTTGCTCGAAGGCTGTAATACTACTAACTTAGCTTTGTGCAACTGACCTGGGCATTGGCCTTTTAAGGTCAGAGCATTTACCTTTGTTCTTCATATATTCAGCACGTCCCTTGCAATCATTTATCGTTTGTATATCAAATCAAAAAATATCTAAACTCCTTTTTCAGATGTGAATCTGAAGCCAAACAAGAGTAAAGATTATGCTGCCTTAGCTTCAAAATTTGTCGATGATTACTCTAGGTTGACACTATTGGATCATTTCTACATGTTTGCTTTTTGGAGGTTTGATGAAAGCATACGATTCTGACGGATATCTGAAAGTAAGGAATGCCATGCAATGCCTATACAGGCCATGCTATATTCCCAAAGAGAGTGGTTTGGTAAAATATCTGCCTTTACATTGATATTAATTTATCCAATTTGGATGCAACCAAGGCAAGGTTATTGGCAATTAACCCTTCTGATTAGTCTTGGATGACATTGTTGATCAGTATCTTTAGTTCCTAATGCAATGTTATGTTTCTGATTCGAAATGATTTTCGAAAAACTGGAAATCAAATGGGTGTTTCAAAGGCTATTTGCCCTCTTGAATTTAGTTTGGTAGCTGAAATTTTCATTCACTTGATTGTAATTTGCTTCTCTACAAACAGATGGTGCTTAGTACTCAGATGCATAATGCACAATGAAACTTTCCAAGCACAAAAACTCGTGTTGACTGTCAAAACTCTTTGCAATAGTAATTGTTAAGCCTCTTTACTTTTGCCCTTAAGCTCAAGCTCGAATTCGTGTTTCCATGTACTTTCCTGCTTCCCTGAAAAACCATTAATAAATATGGAGTATAAAACACTAACTTCTTACCTATACAAGCATATGCTTATTCAAGACTCTTGCTCATGAATATTAAATACCTGTTGTGTATGGGATCAGCTTCGCTCCATACTCTTCTTTTGCTGACATAATTGAGATTGGTATTCCTTCGAAGAGAATGCCTTTCAGTTTCTGTTGTTATCCTCTCAGCGTCTAAATGATTGCTTGTCGTCCCAGTAACTGTTTTGGTGACAGTTTTGGTTCTTTGCTTCACTAAAATATCAGCAGATACAAGACATAGAAAACTAAGTAAAAGAACAGCTCTCAAGAAACCCCTCAAAATGCTGCCAGCACCAGCACCAGCACCAGCACCACCCATAACTGCTACTTCTACTTCGTATTCTCCAGCATCTGATCTTCAATGTCTATCGATGAATCAGTGAATCACGCCAACAGCAATTTTAGGATTTTTTTGACCCTCACTGGTGCTATGTAAGAAATGTAATTAAGGATAGTGGATTTTTCCTTTGGTACTGTGACTATAAACAGTATACAATGGTAATCTGTTGTTCCAATGGTCTTTCAGGGAGGATTATGGTTTGCCATAAGATTAATATATAGCATGGAAAAGTTAAAGTTCGTTATGTCCAAAAGCAACAAAAGGATGGGGTATAGTTGAAGATGTGGGGTAAAAGGGGAGAGAATTAAGCATTGGGCTAGGTCCAGAACAGTTATATATAAAAAAGTAAAATGTCTTATGTTTTTATATTGATTAGATTTTGAAATTTTGGAATTGTGGGTTTCGAATTTAATAGTTGTTGAATTTTTAGTAAATTTACATAAACATATATACATTATATGAAAAATGTTGTGTTGGGTTGAACCTGTAGCAAACGGGCTACATTTGCTTCAATAATGTCCATTTTTACTCTTAACCTTAAAGATAAAAGTAATTGCTACAATAAATTCTTTTTTGAAAAAACTTAGAAAAGACATTATTGGGGTGGGGTGGATGAAATGGGGAGATCGATGGGATGTTACGCATCGTATTGGAGTAGGGTGAATGAAATGGAGGTTAGCGTCTGGAGTCCTGTGTGACAAGAATGTACCACCGAAACTCAAAGGTAAGTTTTATAGAGCGGTGGCTAGACCGACCATGTTGTATGGGGTCGAGTGTTGGCCAGTCAAGAATTCACATATCCAGAAGATGAAAGTAGCAGAAATGAGGATGTTGAGATGGATGTGTGGACACACTAGGCTAGATAAAATTAGGAATGGAGATATTCGGGAGAAGGTGAGCGTGACTAGTGGACGACAAGATGTGGGAAGCGCGACTTAGATGGTTCAGGCACGTGCAGAGCAGAAGCCTATATGCCCCGGTTAGGAGGTGTGAGAGGCTGGCTTTAGCAGGTACGAGAAGAGGTAGAGGACGACCTAAGAAGTATTGGGGCGAAGTGATCAGACAGGACATGGCACGGCTCCAGATTTCTGAGGACATGACTCTTGATAGGAAGGTGTCGAGGTCGAGCATTAGGGTTGTAGGTTAAGGGGTAGTCGAGCAGTTTTCCTCTTTGTCCATATTTCCCTCTTTGTTCTGACGAGTATGATAGTGTTTTGTCTAGCACTGCTAGCGATTTATGTTATTTTCACACTTTTGCATAATATTTGTGTTACTGCTTTTTCATTCTCTCACGTTGCTGATATTATTTTTAGGGTTTTTATTGTTACAGATCTAGTGTCTATGAGCCGAGGGTCTCCTGGAATCAGCCTCTCTACCTCCTCCGGTAGGGGTAAGGTCTCAGTATACTCTACCTTCCCCAGACTCTACTGGTAGAATTTTACTGGGTCGTTGTTGTTATTGTTAGAAGAGACATTATCTGCAAGCACATTTTCCAGTATGTTGTAATCGCAGTCAGGACCAGTATTGGTGCGGTCCCTATAGAATCTAAAGCTTTCAAGCAAAAAGAGATGCTGAGATATAAAAAGTATACATGTGAATATGATAGATGGAATATTTGCACCAAAGTTTGGGTACACTAGTGATGAAGTAGAATAGCTTTTAACCGTTACAACTGATACCATCCAGATTTTAAAGTAAGATGCTATTCGCTCATCCAAAGTTCAAAATAGAATGCCAACATTCAACACAAGTTTAGGAATGAGGAGCGTATCAGACTCTATATTCATTCATGTTACGCCTAAAGACACCCACATTCAATGTTCAAAGCCTTTAAGCTGCTTCATTAGACAAGATATCATACTGAATACGTTACTCTCAGATGAGAGGTAGGACAAAGAAGCTTCCTCTGATATAACTCAAGGTACCAAATAACGTGGTCCATCGCTAATGTTCAAACAACAGTTCCATCTTTTCTTGACCTATCTTTACAAAAGAAATCATATCACTGTCACTCATGCTCCTTTTCCAGCTTTTCTAATACTACCTTATTCAAAAATTCAAATAAAAAGACGACTTCTTCAATATACAAGTTGAATATGAATGCTGGACCAAGTACATGGGAGATCAGATTCAGGCTTGGAAAATTGACAATAAATTTCTTTGGCGTTTTCCATTATCATAACGTAGACAAAGCAAGGATAAACAGGGAATGGCACACTGATACAACTTAAACTATTCATTGTGTGTAGAGTAGGTAATAATATATATTTACATTTACTAGCCAAACCCTGCAGAAAACTCGTAATGTATTCTTACATACGGCTGCTCATTATGAGTGAGTCAAGTATGTATTCCCAATGGGGCAGCCAGGGATGCAAAATGCCCCAAGAAGCAATTGACCTGCAGTTTAAAAATCAACCTGATTGATCAGAAGCAATCCGTAGCAAGACGATTAAACGATGTATCAAGATAAAGGAGCACAAAAGCAAAATTACCATGTGAATAGATGGAGAGAAATGGTACACTTAAATGCCTCGCAGCATTTTACACCCTCTCGACTATTAAGATATGTTATGCAATTCTCAGTAGCTAAACTGAAGATGCCGAAATCTCCAATTCCCTTAACAAATCCAGCTTTTCCTGCCTTCTCTTTGTCTTCTCAACATATTTCTTCTTCTGCGCCCACTTTGGTCCATATATTGCCAAATGCGTTCGACCAAACCGCCGATCAGATATCTGCATTTTTTAGTAACAAGAGAGAGAGAGAATTAGTTCCTTTGTGTATAATTGAACAATACATCCAGCTAGCTCTGTAAAACATTTAAGTTTTTCTTAAGAAGAAAACACCGTCAAGGGTCTATTGGAAACAACTTCTCTATCCTCACAAGGTAGGGGTAAGGTCTGCGTACACACTACTCTCCTCATACCCCACGGTGTGGAATAATACATGATATATTGTTGTTGTGGTTAAGAAGAAAACACCATCCAAGCTCAATTACTAACGACAGAATGGAAAATCACAGCCTACGCATTAAGCAATCAGCAATATTTCTAATGATAACATCCAATAACGAAATATCTTAGTACATCCACTCGAGCAGGGGAGAGGATAGTGCTGTCCTAATACTGTCAAATTGGAACTGCTCTTTATCTCACAAAAAAAGGGAGGGGAACTGCTCAATACCTTAACAAGACACCCGCATGAATCCAGCATGTCAGTTCTCAAGGGGTACTCCACCAACTGAATACACAAAAATATGCTGACAACCAACCAAAAAAAACAAAAAACTGGATGGAAAAGGAACACGTGATATTATAAAGCACAATCACTGTGACACTTACTATAAATGTATTCTCTCCCACTACTGATGATTTCGAAATTTGATTCATTAATATACCGTAATCAACTGCAGCATATGGTGGCGTAACACTAATATAATCAAAGCTCCCACCTTCACCTGGAAAAAGAAGAAAGAAGAAACAAATCTTTGACTGTTATATTTCCGTAAAAGATCAGCATAAAACTTGCATGGTTAGAGCTTTGTTTTCGGAACACATCTTCCCTCAAAATTGTAACGAACTGCTTAGTTATTGACCAGTGCCGGACAACACAACAAAAAAGATCATGCGAGGGAAGAAAAAGAGAAGAGCAGCTGTACTGCTTGCAAATTTTCCGGAAGTACAGAATTGGTGAAGAAAGGATATAAAGGATTGACTTGCCACAATCAACAACAATATCAAGCGAACCTTCATAAAAATGGGTTAAACTGGCCCAGGGCCAAGCATGTGATAAGGTAAGCACCAACCACATCTGTAACACCCACCCCCAAACCCCAACATCCCAAACCTCTCATATTACTCTTCTCCACCAGGAAATTACCAACTGCAGGTAATAAATATTAGGTATCTGGTTAAGTTTCATTTAAAGACCTCCTTGTTCAATGTTACTGATTGTTGCAGTATGCAGATCACAACTACCTTTACTGATTATTTAACTAACAAGATATAAAATTTACAATGTATTCCCATATTTGGGAATTAGTATTTCCATGCCTTCTAAATCTGTTTGATCAAGGGGATAAGGAACCCCCTTGATGGTAACATTTAGAGGCAGCTTACTGTTAGTACCATGTTCGACAGCAAGAAACAAAGGCTCACATCCAATCTGCCCACCCATTGACATACGCAATGATCTTGGAAAATGCGTTAGTCCAATGAAAGGAGACACCATAAGTGATATAATGTTATCAGTATAGCCTGCGCCTTTTAAGAATTAACTTAAGTAAAAATGTTCAAGGTGTTTCATTTTTCTGTTTCCTTTTTTGATAGCAAAAATCAAGTAAAAAAGAAAGCAAACAAACTTTGTACCTTATACATTTTCAGGGTGAGTAAACAAACCTTCTTTTCATACATTTTCATAGCTAGTAATAACCTTCTACTTTGTACAACAAATGTACAAGGAAACATCAGATAAGAGATTCAATGAACCTCGTAAGAGAGAAAGAGAGAGAGATCCAACTGAGATTCAAATCAGAATCACTCATTCATGATACTAGTAATTCCCTAACTTAGTTCGCTTGTAGGACAGCAGATTGACAGGAAGAGAAACTCTTACCAAGAAAATTTTCTGCTCGCTCCAAGAAGCTTTCAACACGGACGGTATGTATGACTGAGACATCAAGGAAACCAGTCCATTCCAAATTTGGCCGCAAAACATCTGAGACAACCCAAGGGTCCATCTCAACAAAATGTACCTAGGAATTTGCAAACAGAAATATACACAAATGCTATGAGCGCAAACTGACATATAAAGACTAAATAAAATATGAAGCTCCACAAATCAACTGCTAACTTAAAAACATACGGAGACAACAAAAGTTTCACCAGTAATAAGTAAATAAAATACAGCATATGATCCTGAAAAAGGTTGCTACTGTTTTAATGCTAACCTCAGAACATCCTCGACTGATGGCTTCTATACCAACTGATCCTGTCCCACTATAGAGGTCTAACCAACGGCCAGGCCTTAAAGATGCAGGGCAACCACCGGCTGCCTGTACAGCGGAAAACAATTTATATTTAACAACATTACAGTGGTGTATCTTGTGTTACATCAAAGACGGACTGCACTAAATGGCTAACAAGTCTCACTTGCAAAATGCCAAATGCAGCAGCTTTTACGACTTCCATCATGGGACGCACATCCATACTCTTTGGTGAGAGCAATTTCTTCCTCCGTGCGGTCCCTCCAACAACCTTAAAAATAAAACTCCTTCTAAGAGCAAAGACACTAGGGAAAATGAATTACAACCAGTATGCAGTAGAATCATAGATATGATTGAATTATCAACAAATGCACCACACCAGTCTACAGAACTCAAAGAGCTTTTCCGCTAAACAGTGAATTCGACCCGCTATTTGTGTAAAGATCCCTTTCTTAAACTCATTAGGTATGCCTAGAACACTAGTTCATAATGCGGCAGCTTTTCATTACATGTATATCATTTCATAAAGCAACAAAGAAGAAAGTGTTCAAGTACACATCTCAACTATCTCACAATTGCACTAAAAAAACCAGTCTTTTCTAATTCTAAATTACAAAAAGACCAGGGCAAAAGGGAATTCTCTATTAGCAGCCAAAGATTAAGCTAAAATGTAATTGCAAAACAAACCTGAAGCAATTTATGTGTCTCACGTGGAGGTTTAGGTTCTTCCAGAAGGACCTGTTTTCCACTTCCGCTCTTGGATTGTTCCCTTCTCTTCTTTGTCTATTAAATCATTGAAATCATTACTATTAATATCAATTAAAACTAATTTTCAATCTAGTTAAGGTCAGCTACATGAAATATAAGCATTACACTCTATTCAGGGACATTTCTTATCTTATTTAAAATAACCAAATATATATATAACCCTCATTCAAAGAGGGTTAAATGACATACCTTTGGAGAAGGTTCAGATAAGAACTCATCCGGATTAAGACCGTATTGTTCAAGTAACTGCCTTTTCTTATCAACTGACAGTTCCTTGTTGGATTCTGACAGTAGTAATATATTTTTGTTAAGATTTAAGTAATAAATTTAATTGAAACAAAACAGTTTCAGTTTGAAACGAAGATAGAGGAAGCGAAATAACTTACTGTAAGAGAAAGTGATAATGAATGGGCGGCGACGATTGGTGGCTGTGAAAGGATAAGCGAGGAGAGAAGGATTTGAGCAAAGTGAACTGGTGTCGGGGAATATTGAACGAGAGCCGAGAGGTGAGAGAAATGAAAGGAGAGTATGTGATGATGAAACCGCCATTTCTGCAGCTTCAATTGGTGAAGCGACTGATTGGATAGAGTGGAGACGGGGAATTAGGTGAGGAAAATCTTGAGGAATAAAAGTCATTTAGTAAGAATTAATACTATTTTATTTCTTCCTTCTTCTTTTAATCATGAATTCGAACTGCTTAGTCAAATTGTAACGTTTTTTTTCTTCTTTTTTTTTGTGCAAAAATTGTAACGTTTTTCCAAAATAAAGGGTTCGTTTGAATTTACTGATGGAAAGAGTCTACCCTTTATTATTTTGTAACAATATTATTTTATCTTCTCGGTCATCTGATAGTGTATCACGTAATTCATTATAAAAATAATATTTTATACCAAATTTATTTATTTTCAGGACTATAGTTTGCGATAATATAATGAATGTTATTGATAATGGTACTGTTGAATATTTGTGATAGTTTTTAGATCTTGTAGGTATAAGTCATATTTCATATTTTTCCAAAATAAATTTGAAAAATATGTTTTGAAAACTGATGTCCAAACACATTTTCATCTTCAAACCAAACTTCACTGAAATCATAATTTTCAAAACAAATTTGAGAATCTATGACCAAACGCAAGCTAAATGCTGCGTGTTTCACGGAAGTGCTAAAATTTGTAAGAAACTTGGTAAAAAAGTGTTAAGCTTTTCTCTAGTTAAAATTTCTGTAAAAATTGCACGGGGTACCCTATTTGGTCGCCCCCATTTAATCTATACCCGCTTTTTAAAAAACTTTTAATTTGTACCCACTTTTTAAATAACTTCAGCTCCATTCCCCTCGCTGAGCTGAAGCTCACCAGTTAAGCTGAAGTTCGCAAGTTATAAAGACAAAACTTCAGCATACGGGGCTGAAGTTCCCCAGTTACAAAGATAATTACAAAGACAAAACTTAAGCTCTAGAGAACTTCAGATCTAGAGCTGAAGTTTTGTCTTTGTAAACTGGGGAACTTCAGCCCATTATGCTGAAGTTTTGTCTTTATAACTGGGGAACTTCAGCCCCGTATGCTGAAGTTCCCCATTGTAACTGGGGGAACTTCAGCCTCGTATGCTGAAGTTTTTGTTTTTATAACTGGAGAACTTCAGCCTCGTATGCTGAAGTTCCCTAGTTACAAGTTTTTGTCTTTATAACTGGGGAACTTCAGCCTCGTATGCTGAAGTTCCCCAGTCACAAAGACAAAACTTCAGCTCAACTTCAGCCCCGTATGCTGAAGTTTTTGTTTTTATAACTGGAGAACTTCAGCCTCGTATGCTGAAGTTCCCTAGTTACAAGACAACAACTTCAGCTCTAGATCTGAAGTTCGCAAGCCGTCTACTAGAAAGCTGAAGTTTTGCGTGATTGCCTTTGCTACTTCAGCCCCGCATGCTGAAGTTATGCGCAAAAGCGGGTACGGATGCAATTTTTTTTACAAAGCGAGTATAAATTAAAACGTGACACAAAAAACGAGTACGAATGCAAAAGCCCCCAAATTTCTTGATAATTTTTCTCTAGTGAAAATAAAATGAAGAGTGAGCTGATGGTTTTGCTCTGGAAACATCATTTCAAGAATTGCAAAAAGTATTGATTATGTAGTTTTACACCTTCAATCAGTCGGTCAAAAATAATTATAGTAACTAGTCACATATATAAAAAATATACATTAATTATGTATAAAATAAATATCTTACATGTATATTTTATATTAATATACAAAATTATATATTTGCTACATTAGATAGATTTCCCAAAGTATTTGGGATAGTAAAATGTTTGGTCAAATCAAAAGTATTTAAAAGTGAAAAAGTCATAAGTGGGAAGTAACTCGCTTATGTTTTTTGACTTATCTTAATTTGTCGTCATTTAATTTATACTTTTCCTATTTCTCAAGACTTGAATAAAGTAAAATATGTTTATACACTAGTTCGATGAGTTTACAAGCTTATCAAAATACCCTTAAAGTTGCAACTCAGACTAGCAAATTATGATTCATGACCATTATTGACATGTAATTTCTCTCATTTGTTGCAAAAAGAATTTTTGAAAAGCTTGAATGAAGTAATATGCATAGCGAAAATTTATAGAGCCGATCCTAATTTACTAGAAACTGAAAAATAGTTATTGTTGGACCCTTCGTGGACAAATAGTACACTATTTGACTCACTACTTTAGTTAAGGGTGGGCATTCGGTACTTCGGTACGGTAATTAATAATTACGGTTTGGTATTTCGGTATTCGGTGTTATACTCTATTTTAACACGGGTCAAACTAAAGTATAACATATTGATAATTCTGAAGGTTTAATTAATTAAAGAGAGTCGCCACCTAATTAATTATGGTGAATTAGAACACCTAAAGTTAGGTAATATATTGTACAACTCTGTTAATGGTTTACTTAACCTAAAGATTCTAGGTAAGGGTTCAATTAATCTCATGTAGACAAATAATTGTACTACATGAGAAATAAGTACACTTATACGCATATAGGTCAACCAAAATAACACACATCACTGAAGGTAGACCTCATTGATACAGTAAGAAAAACATGTTGTTGGTGTAAGGATCCAGATAAGAACTAGCAAGCTAAAATTCAGATTAACGAGTTGAAATGGTTCGGAGCCATCTTCAGGCCCCGCAGAAGATTTTATCTTCTGTATTTTATGTCTAATCACAGTAAAAGCCGGAAAAGGACTCGAGGATGTGCAGTCTCCATGTGGTGTTACGGCATCCTCGAGTCTCAAAGTGAGACTCTTCGGCTCCAGTGTTCATGCAAAAAGAGAGGAAAGAAAAATGAATTAGAAAAGAGAATGCAACTCTGAAATTTTTTTATTAACTGCTTAACGGTTTGGGGGTGGATTATTCAATTTTCTCAACGGATAATATATTAACCCGTTAAGAATATATATATATATATACAAATTATTTTTATCCATATATATACATATTAAATAATCAAAAACTCTTCTTCCTCCGGTACTCTATCAAAGTGAATTAGAATAAAAGAAAGCCAAATAAAAGGAGTCATCTAACTGTGACAAAAGACATAATTTGCTGTCTGAAACAAGATAACAACACCAGTTACACCACTGCTTTATCAACTTTGCCTGGGTTTTAAGGCATCCTAGAATTCTAAGCATGATGAACATTTCTTTTAACAACGGCCAATTGGAAATATTTCACATGGACTAAGGCCAATGTGCATAAACATAAATAAGATTCTAGATAGATGATTTACCCATCACGGTGTCTCTTCTGCTTCGTCCCTCTTAGTACGTCGACCATCTATTTAAACATACAGAGACTAAATTTTATTTTATTTTGATTGAATTAGGCCGAAAATCGCCCGATAACCGTCCAATAAGAGCTAAACCGAACCAATCCGCCCGATATCTTATCGAGTGGCTAGCGGATTAATATATTTAAAAGTCGATAACCGATAAACCAAACCGAGAGTAAATAACCGCCCGATAAGCAACCCTACTATTCTGTGATATATCCTATGAAGTTTTTTAATCTTTTTTGGTTCAGTTTTTGACACAGAACCCCTCTCGAGCACAACCAATAAGTTAAAGTAGATCAGAAATCTTGGGACCAAGATTGTGTCGTGTCCATCCTTGATGCCTTGGGATTTTCGACATAATTGCATTTTTTTGCAGAAGATTTGTAGAAGTTTTAATCGTTTTTGATTTGTGAAAACAGAAAAAAATGCATCTACAATCAGAATACAAATAATCTACAATTTATCTACAAAATATCGACAAACTGGATACATTGAATTTTAATATCCCAATTTCCATTTCAATTGTAGCATAATTGGGATTTTCGACATAATTGCGTTTTTTGCAGAATATTTGTAAAAGTTTTAGTCGTTTTTGATTTGTGAAAACAGAAAATAATGTATCTACAATCATAATACAATAATCTACAATTTATCTACAAAATATCTACAAACTGGGTACATTGAATTTTAATATCACAATTCTCATTTCAATGGTAGCATAATTGGGATTTTTGACATAATTGCGTTTTTTGCAGAAGATTTGTAAAAGTTTTAGTCGTTTTTGATTTGTGAAAACAGAAAACAATGCATCTACAATCAGAATACAAATAATCTACAATTTATCTACAAAATATCTACAAACTAGGTACATTGAATTTTAATATCCCAATTCCCATTCGATTGTAGCTTAATTGAGATTTTTGACATAATTGCGTTTTTTGCAGAAGATTTGTAGAAGTTGTAGTCGTTTTTGATTTGTGAAAACTAAAAACAAAGCATCTACAATCAAACTACAAATAATATACAATTTATCTACAAAATATCTACAAACTGGATGTATTGAATTTTAATATCCCAATTCCCATTCAATTGTAGTTTAATTAGGATTTTCGACATAATTAGGTTTTTTGCAAAAGATTTGTAAAAGTTTTAGTCGTTTTTGATTTGTGAAAACAGAAAACAAAGCATCTACAATCAAAATACAAATAATCTACAATTTATCTACAAAATATCTACAATCCAGGTACATTGAATTTTAATATCCCTATTCCCATTCAATTATAGCTTAATTGGGATTTTCGACATAACTGGGGTTTTTGAAGAAAATCTCTTGGTAGAAAATCATTTAAACACAATTCTCGAGGCCAATTTGACCATAGAGCATGTCAACTATCTTTGTTGCAACAGTGCGTGCTACCCAATTCAACTTTGAGGTGTGATGCTACACTTTGATTTACAATGTTGCACTAAGACTCCAAGCAACCTGGTTGACAATATGCTTAATACATTCTGCTAAGTCCCTGTAATTAAGAATTACAAACAATTGAAACATCATAACTGAGGAAGCGAAAAACAATATCACGTTCTATCCAGTGAAATAGTGAAACTTAGGAAGATAACGTTTGAAACATCATAACAGAGTCGCTGTAATTTGATTTTAAATTGCAGATAACGTTTAATTTGTGATTTCCGTTTCAAATTTGATTTGAAAGTCGCTAGAATCAATTAGAATATTTAGTTCCTGATTTGTAGCGCGTCTAATTAGGAAGGAATCAGCTCCTAATAATTGGTATTTAATGAATGATATAATATTTGTAGAATAACTGTGAACATGACGGGTAAATATGAAACTATGCACATTTTTGATAATAAGGTTTCATATATGGTATAGGAAGGAAAAAATCTCATTAGGATTTAGGGGGTTTGGGGTGTTGGTCTTAGGCTATGGGCTGAAAAATAGTAATATAGGTGGGCTTGGACTTAAATATTTCGGTATTTCCATATACCGAAATATCAAAAATTCAATACCGAATACCGTACCGAAATACCTAAATTTCTATACCGAAAAAATTGAAATAGAAATACCAAATTAATTCGGCTCGTAATTCAATTTTTCGGATTTTATGCCCACCCAACTTTAGTAATCCTTTTTATGCACTTGATTCCCTTGGCCTAAAGGTCTAGTACCTTGTAGGTGCAAATTTATTATGCAACTAAGAAAGATATTCACAAATCACATAAAAATCAATTATTTCTGGATTTTATAATTAGGTTCAGTAATGCCAAGTGATTACTCTCATTGACAGATTAAAGACCAACCAACCCCTCCCCAATAAATTCCTACTTTTCTTCTTAGTGTAGCAACCTATTAAATATGTGTTTGCCGCTAAGCTTTTAAGACGTGGAGGTCTGGAAATCCATTGCATCAATCTTTCCCGAAAAAGTGCATAACATACGATAAAATTAAGATATTTTGTATGGCAAAAGAGTAAATGATCCTTATCCCTCAAAAAAAATGCAGCCATGGGGAGAAGAAACAAGGAGGGCAAGATTGAGGGTAATGTCAAAACCTTGACCAGTATCAATACTATCACGAAAATTCTCACTTAATCAATCTGTCAAGGGTAAAAAGAATTCATTTTTACTTTGATCTGTCTAAAAGCTACTAAATGTACAAACCTAGATATACGAAGATTAAGGATAGGATTGCTGTATTACTTATATGTAATAGAAATTTTTGTGTGCATATTCCTATCAGGAGCAAACCTTGCAGCTCTTCCTACAATGACCTACAGAATCTTCATAACCCACCATGTATATAGGATTCTTTTCACATTCACCAGCAGTAGCCCACTGGGGGCAGTTTGGATTCTGATCCTTACAAACACTTGATGGTGTCTCAAAGGACCTCACATGAATCCACTTTGTAGCAGACCACTTCTCACCTTCAATAACAGGGCAGCTTCCATGCAAGCTTAGAGGATCAGTTGTCGCATCGGGATGTAGACTGAAAAACAATAATGCATCACCCTTCCTAGGTTTTACTGCAAATAAGAAATGACCATGTCAGAATATGATAAGTTAATAACAAACTTTCTTTCACTTTTATTGTGTTAGTTTTATTACAATTATTTTTCCATTACACATCTTATGATGGTCTGACGAGTTTAGCACTGATGCTTTCATCTTCTACAGAAGCCCTTGAGACCATTTGTTCTATTCGCGGGGATGACAGGAGGCTATGAGAAGCAAAGGGTGAAATGCATAACTACTTCTTAGATTGTTCTCTCCCTCTAGCCAATGAGGAAGCACATCCAAGATGGCAATCCACAGCTAATTACATTGCTTTTCAATGTAACAACGAAAATCAAGAGAATAAGAAAAAAAATGCTGAATGCTAAACCAAGATGACGAATGCTGAATGCTTGTCCTGTTTGCATCAATAGGACAAGCAAATGCTCCATTACAAGGAATTTGCAAGAGGACATTGGTTTCTTTCCTATTACTCCCTCTGTTCACCTATACTTGTCCACTATTGACTTTGCACGCCCTCTAAGAAATAATAAATAAAGTGCATAATTTATCATGATACACATATTAATTGGTGTATAATCTTAATGGATTTGAAAAAATGATTTGGAATGACAAGTACTCCCTCCATTCACTTTTACTTGTCACGTTTTGACTTTAGTGATTTTGAGAAAATGATTTGAAATGAGTAATTAATGTTGCGGGTATAACAGGAAAAAGGAAATTGTATACTCTTGATATGCTAAAAGTGACAAGTAAAAGTGAACATCTATTTTTAGAATACTGGACAAGTAAAAGCGAATCGAAGGAGTAAAAATGAAAATCTATTTTTTGAATGATGCACAAGCAAAAGTGAACGGAAGGAGTATCTTTTTATCATTAATCCAAATAAATGTACTCTGAAAACAACAATAATACTCCCTCCGGTCCCCACTTATTTCATTTTTTTGTTGTTTTCACACATATCAATGAATCCACCTTTTAGCCTTAATTAACAACAAAATTGACCATATTTATCTTAATTTGTTCATTGAAAATATAACAAACACTCCTGGACTCTTCATTCCAAAAGCAACTTTGAAAAAGAAAAGTCAACTCTTTCGTGATATTT
The DNA here is from genome assembly GCA_005239525.1 of Nicotiana knightiana. NCBI lineage: Eukaryota > Viridiplantae > Streptophyta > Magnoliopsida > Solanales > Solanaceae > Nicotiana > Nicotiana knightiana. Next base: position 9,182 of record ML395260.1, on the reverse strand, counting down.
GAAAAATCAAATATTATGGACCACAAAAAAAGACAAATAAATCAATAAAAATGGACCGAAGGGAGGAAATGAATATGCTGAAAAAAAGGGCAGCCCGGTGCACGAAGCACCCCGTGTTCACGTAGGGTCTGGGAAGGGCCGCCCCAAGGGGGCATGATGAAGGCAGTTTACCCGGTGCAAGCATAAGTAGTGGTTGACTCATAATAAATCTATAGATAGCACACTCAACCTATTCATGGTGCTTAACGTACCTGCATATCCTTTTTTAGCACAATCAGACCAGTCATCACCCTTTGCCTGAGTTTTTTTCGCCTGTACAGTTTCCCATTAACAAGAGGAAAAAAGAAAAAGAGAGGAAATATTGCATCATAATTGCCAGCAGAACAGAAAAAGATGAATAATGCAATTAATGATTACCTCTGAATTAGGAAAAATTGTTTCCCCACCCTTCTCAATATCAGATAAATACATAAGAACAGTAGCCACCCGATGACCGCCTAGCTCTTGATTGACTTTGTCATGAAAATAATCAAAATGCGGCTCGTATTTTTGGCCATGTTCGTAATGCAATATCTGAATAGATTCCCCATTCTCTGTATTCCAACATAATAAAGTAAGAATTTCACTTATGCATTACACACAATACACAAGATACAGGTAGATGAAGCCACTCAACATCATAGACTGCAGTACCTTCAGGAAGGAACGTCCAGGCAGCTATCCTAGCCTCCACATTAGCAACTACTTGATCCTTATAAAGAAGAAAAACAAATGTCAGTGGTCTTCTTCAGTCATTAACCTAGACTAATATAAGTCCACCAGGGGAAATTTTTTAAAATGGAGGATGCAACATTGTATAGTTCAGGAATTCAGTTTCCAAATGAGAAGCAAGGCTGAAGAAATTAGCAGGATATCATCAGCAAGAAAATACATTCGGAAGGAAGTCATCGACTCAACCTGAGGGGAATGTAAAATGACAGGCCATCTCTAAAAAGGTTTCTAGAAGCATTGAATGCTAAAAGCGTAATGCTCAAGAGAGGTTTTTCCATACTTAACTACAGATCATTTCACAATATGCTTGGTTCACCCAGTACGGTACATGATTAATAATTCTACCTATTTTCACATAGAACACATATGAGCTAAATAGAAACTTTGAAATTGCATACCAAAATGTATTCTAAGTTCTAATCATGTTACCACATGTATTCCTTAGAATATGGCAATCAATCATGTATTGGTAAAGTTATCCCAGTATTATTCAGTAACAAACATTGAATTACCATTTTATAGTATCTTCCTGTCCGACAAAAGCAAAATCCAAAACATGATCTTGCCAAGAGAAAGTTGATCATACCCTACCATAATTAAAATATTTATTGGGTCAAATGGTCGAAGTTCAAACTACCACGAGTTTAGATCTTTCAAGGGAAATATCAGAAAAGGATGGTACCCTAAGGTTAAAAGAGAAGCTCAAACATTAATTCCTCATTAAAAGAACATTATAAAAGGGTCCAATGTTAAAGATCCAGACAATTTAAATCTTGTTATCCAGTGATCAAGTTTATTGCATAATCAGTGAGGTCCTCCGCCAATTGAAGATACTTCTTTGTGTGCTCTATCCACCTCTTTCACATACAAATGTTTTCATAAATATGAAATAAGATCTGATGCCACTGTTTCAAAATGACAAATTCTGATAGTAAAATTAGGCATGCAAGTAACTAAAAAGGCAGCACAAGATAACATTGAACTGGCAGAAGGAAGATGACAAAGCACATCCAGATTGATTTTTGATGAAGATGCTTGACAAAACAGGGAAGAAAACCATCTAACATCTGAAATTACAGAAAATGAAGGTTTTTGTGAACCTGGGCCTTTCTAAGAAACATGCCCGAGCTTGTCCGAACTTCACTCTCAACGCTTTTTCCTGATTCATTGTCAGCCACCATGGATTTCTCCAGCTTATCTTTAGCCTACTCATTCAAAAAAACATAAACCGTGTCAAGTCAAAGGCTAGCTTTGAGTTTATAGGGTTAACTACAAAGCAAAACAGAGATCTATCGGCACCAAGTAATTAGATGATATCAACTAGCTAGAGCTAATAATTCACCGTTCAGCGCATTAGTTATTGCTCTTACTCGTCAAAAAAGGATTATGACTTCATAGTTATTATTATGCATGCATTGTGTCAAATGTTCGTTAGGAGCCTTTGTATTCTGGTTAGAGTTTTGTTCATCCATCCGTGACTAAGGGTAAAAAACTTATCCCCACTAGGTGGGTACACCAAACCAATAGATACATGACATGTGTTTATCTCACTCAACCATAAGCAATAAGTAATAAATGAGAGATAGAAAATCCTAATTTGCCTTAAAATTGCAACAGCCATTTATGCGTAGCTGATGGACTGATACACTTGTAAATGTAAAGATGTGAAGTTGTTTCATTTAACATATTTTTTTCCAGAAAGAGCACAAGGATGCATTATAATTGTAATGAAGAAAGAAGAGAAAAAAGCTAACCAGGGTGATGAAATGATCACATTCCTCATCTGTCAAAAAGTTCCTATATACAAAAGCCCTACATAATTCATATAACTATCAGTGTCTGTCACCCGAATATAAATTCAATATATCTAATAAATGTATCTACAATAAACAAAAAGAGAAGAAAAAGGGAAAAACCTTGGGCGCCAAGAGATTTGGGTAACCCGGGTCGGATCAATTGTAGGGGAGGAACGGTCCGTCAGCAATTTCAACACCGACGATTTTCTGGAAACAAAAAGGAGCAAATACATAACAAAAAAAACGTACATTATTAGGAAAAAGAACCTATGAACAAATATAGAAAGAGCGACAGAAATCGTACGTTTTTTTAACATTATGCCAACCGGAGAATCGAAGAGAAGTGGATCGAGACAGATCAGGAAAAATGGAAAGGAAACAGAGAGAAAATAAAAGAAGAAGAAAAAGTTGACGGCGCATCGTATTCGTAATCGAGAATTTACGAATGATTTTTGTGTTTGGGTTTATATTTGTTCGTTCGTGCTGGGCAGTTTTGCTTCTCTGTTTATAATAAATATTTTTTCAGATCAATGGAACCAAAAAAGGAAGCAAAGTAGTAGTGTTAGTCCCCCTGGTCTAAGGGGGCGTTCTTTTCAATGGTTACGCCCATTGAATTTTCGTTCCTTGGTTCGACTCAAGGTCTTCCTCTAGAACCTTCTGCCAACTAATAAGCATTCACTTTGTAGAGAAAATAAAAAAGAAAAGAAAACCATTTTTTCTCTTTTTTATTTTGCTTTACACCTTGTTTGCCTCGTTGATTCTTTCCGCCAAAGTTTACCAATCCCATAATATATTGTTTCGTATTGTTACTTTAAAGGATAAATACATTACCAGCCCCTTAAACTTGTCTCGTATTTTCATTTGAACACTTACTTAGGATAGTACCTATTGAACAACTAAACTCTACTAAATCTTCACGCACGACTGAAGTGGTAAGAAACTCCAATGAGATATCGACATGTGGATTTGAACCCGAATTAATAAGAGAGAATTGAGGGGAAAAAATAAAAAGCTATGTACCTCAAGTCGGGAAAGATTGCTATGGCCTAATCCCCTTCGCTCGAAATGTTCAATCAACTCAAGATGATGCATCAAGACAAAAGAAAATATTTTAAGATCTGGGCATGAGTTTTAGAAAAGCCAGATGAAATTCCTCACTAGGAACCTGTAACCGAGCAAGAAAGAAACTTTTAATGAAAAATAAGAAATCAAAGCATCAAGAAACAATTTCGTAGAGAAATCATGAGCTTTGACTGCTTAAATTAAGTTGGTTTCGTCGTGGCAAGAAAGGAATAAAGCTGAAAAGTAAAAATGATTGATTTTTTTTAAGTCGGGTGAGCGGTTCAGATCTAAAATAACCTTAAATTTAGAAAGACACGAAAAAGAGATGATGAATTTGAGGAACCAATCTCTTGTTGTTCCTCATAAATTTTGCAGCTGATTGTTATGTTGTTGGAAGTGGGTAGAGATTACCAAAGCCAAATCTAAGATCTTTTGGACTACGAGAAACAGGCTTGCAAGCCAGCCATGGAACTTGCCACCGGCCATGAAACTTTCCCGGCAAGGTGGTCGACCTTTAAGTAAACGGAGGCAAAGAAAACTGGAAAAAGAAAAAGATAAAAAATGAATTTGACCAATTCGGAGATCTTGAACGTAGGGCTGCTTATCGGGCGGATTGGATGGTTATTTACTCTTAACGGTTTGACTTATCGGTTATCGGCTTTTAAATGTATTAATCTACTAGCCACCCGATAAGATATCAGGCATATTGGTTCAGTATAGCTCTTATCAGACGGTTATCGGGCGATTTATCGGCCTAATTCAATCAAAATAAAATAAAATTTAGTCTCTGTATATTTAAATAGGTGATCGACGTACTAAGAGGGACGAAGCAGAAGAGACACCGTGATGGGTAAATCATCTATCTAGAATCTTATTTATGTTTATGCACATTGGCCTTAGTCTATGTGAAATATTTCCAATTGGCCGTTGTTAAAAGAAATGTTCGTCATGCTTAGAATTCTAGGATGCCTTAAAACCCAAGCAAAGTTGATAAAGCAGTGGTGTAACTGGTGTTGTTATCTTGTTTCAGACAGCAAATTATGTCTTTTGTCACAGTTAGATGACTCTTTTTATTTGGCTTTCTTTTATTCTAATTCACTTTGATAGAGTACTGGAGGAAGAAGGGTTTTTTATTATTTAATATATATATATATATATATATGGATAAAAATAAATTTTATATGTATATATATCCGTTAAGAAAATTGAATAATCCACCCCCAAACCGCTAAGCCGATAATAAAAAAATTTCAATCCATTCCCCGTTCGTTAAACCGTTAACCCGATACCAATAAGCCATTAGTTTCGGTTTTCGATTCGATTTTGAACACCCCTACTTGAACGCGCTTAAAGAAGGTGGAAAACACACACTTTGCCATGTCAGCAAAATGTGTCTAATTGAAATATTTGTGTAGAGTTTAGGTGTTCAATAGGTACTAGACAAAGTGTTATCGCCTCTGTGTTAAAACTCAGAAATCAGAAGAACTGTTAGAAGAAACAGAAAATATATATAAACGATAAGTAATATTCCGAGTCCACAATTTTCTTGTGTGTCCTTAAGGAATTTTAACCCCCTCACAAGTTGCCAAGGTAATGGATTAAATCCTCCCAGGATGAAACGGAATAACCTTCCTGCAACAGTGGCAATACCAACTGCAGGATACCAACAAACTCAAAGAACGGAGCAAGATCACACTTACGAATTTGAGAGAGAGAGAGACTGCGAAGTAGAATGCAGTATTCAGAATAGAATTTGTGATTTTCAGTGTCTGGAAAATTAAGCCATGCCTCAGAATTTATAAGCAACTATTGGAAGAGATGTGTCTGTTCAGGAAGGAAAACAAGCAAAGGCAGCGTTTTTGGATTTCAGTTAATTCCGTTAATGAACTAACTGACATTTAATTTAATTATTAAATAATTAATTAAATAAACTTTGTCCAAAAATAATCTTATCGATCGACAAAGCCAAAGCCGAGCCGAGCGAGCGACGACGACGGCGCGAGGATATATCCTCTTCAACTCCTTTTAAGAGCTCTAAGAAGTGATCCTATATTTATACACACAAGTGTAGTTGTCTTTCACCAATGTGGTACAAAGTTTATGACAAAAGCTCACTTGATTCAAATTTCATTTCCCTCCATTTTATTTCCCACCATTTCCCAATTCACACTCTTAGACTTTTAAGCCCAATGCTTAATTCTTTAAGCCCAATGCTTAAAGTCCAACAATAAAGTCCAACACAAAGTTCAAGTGTTTCAACTTAAAAGGTTGGACAAGTTTAGGGGGTTGCGTATGTATTTGACCTTATACGATATTTATTTTGATTGTTATTTAAAATGTGTCACTTTATGTAACGACCGATTTGGTATAATCGTGTCGTTACCTTATCTTTTTTCTCACTTTCATTCTTCATTATTATTAAATAATTTTATTTTAACATTTAACCTACCTTTTTATATAATAATCTTATCTTGCATCATAATTTTTCTTTATAATATTGTAAGTTTATTCTTCATATTGATGGTGCGTGATATCATGAAACGATGACAAACGACACTAATCTATCAAAATATTATATTTATCAAATGAATATAATATATTATGAAACGATACGTAACAACCATCTAAACAAGTTGTTAAACAACAACAACAACAACATAAAGGAAGGTAGTGTGTACTAATTTATTTTGCTTTAAACTCGAGCAGAATATCGACATTTGATAAGTCAATGAAAAACTCGGTTAAAATCAAAATACAACTACAAAATAATCATTTAAACTAATAAAATCACTATGTATATAATTGCGGACTATGATTTTGTACCTTTGTTTTAGTCTAACCTTAACGAGATATGATATTATGCTTGATTGCGTTGGTATATGAGCCTAGTAAAATACAACTAAACCTTTTGATCATCTCAATTGAAAAAAGGAGCGTCCGAGTATATGTAGGAGTTAAATATTTGAGAATGAACATTTACTTATATCTTATTAATCGAGAAACACATCCCCAACAATATTTTATCTATGCAAAAGATTAAGATCGCCGTTGTATATTGTTATTTGATAAAATTGATATATAATTAAATAAAACGAGTCATTTGTACGACTTGTGTCCATTCCAAGCACCAATATGTCTCGTCTAGATAAATAGTAATATGACAAGTAACAAATTTTGCCTACCATAATTAGTCTTTAGTAGAAAATTCATACACTATAGTTGTAATTATTGCTTTACTTATGTAAATGACAAAAATTGTAATGAATTTTACTAATGGTATATTTTTGGTGCCTATGGAGGAAGCCAATTATAATCGAATTTCATGTTGCAAAAGAGAAAGTTGAGGTCGATAAACTCCAAATTTGTGACAAAATGGAAAGATCAGGGCTGAAACCGTCCAAAGATGCTGGACGCGGCGAAATGTTCGTTAATGAGATTATTGGATGGCCCATATGACGTAGAATTGTAGAAAAGGCCCAAATCGTAAGCTTTTTTGTTTTTGTTTTTACTAGATGATGTTTGTATGTACGGGCCTAACATTTCAAATTCTAATATAGTTTAGAGGATTAATCTTTAGTAGTATTTGCAATTTAAATACTAAATGGGATTATAAGTTTGAACAACCATAATTTCACTAACACGGAAGCACATTTTCATCCTACGCATTAAAGACCATCTACTACTCGGAGCATATTTAAAATTTGTGCATTCAGAAACGATGAATCCCACTCCCTCAATGAAATTAAATTCATGAAGATAAACCATACAAAATAACATACCAAAGACACTACTTGTTCATGATTTGATTTCTAAAACATCTTTTGTTAGTAACTACTATAGTTGCATGACTGAATTACCACAAATAAGACAAGATAAATGAGTGATTCAACTTCTTCATCCATCTTTGTCCGAATTATATACTTTGATTGTTACTTAGTCTTTACTTGCTTGAACAGGTTGAGCAGGGTAAAAATATCGTAACTAAAAATACCAGAAACCTCATGCAAAAGTAAGTAACTTTTTCAGCAACCATTTAATTAAGTTCAATTATCATAAGGAAGACTAACAAAGAATAAATGCACCAATCATTCGTCGGTGAAAGAATATTTCAGAGATAAAATATAGCCCCGAATAAATAAAATTTCTATGACAACCAAGATACCGAATATGCACAAAATTATAACAAAACACATCATTACAACATAACACATTAAGATTGTCAATAAAATCAAACTAATTTACTTACATTAGGCAAAATAAACAAATAAATAGCTTGCACAAAAGACAATGAAATAGATAAACTAAATACCCAGAATAAGCAATGCATCACTTGTTGTTTCATGGAAGTACTTGAAGTGATTTAGGCCTTACCATCACAATGATAAACATAAATATATAGGGAACAATATGCTGAGAAATTGAACAAAAAGAGGTACCGAGTTGAATCGTTCATAGCCATTACCATTTGAAGTGATGGAGGAAGAGCTTTAACTCTCCTTTGCTAGAAGAGGAATCATGTTTCATTGAAGTTGGTTCATGGCTCATGAAATCCTTAAGAGTTTCTCGAAGTCCATAAAATTTACTAGGTCGATATAGATCACTAAGAATACATCTTCTAGCAAGGTGCATATCCTAAAAGTTTATGACCAATGAATCACTATTAAAAATCCGGCAAAAAGCGACAAAAAATTTGCGACCAAAATTGGTATATAAAAAAAAGCGACCAAAGTTGGTCGCTAAATTGGATAAAATTATTAAAAAGTAATTGTAAACAAATTAGCGACCAAGGTTGGTCGCTTTTTGGTCGATAATGTGGTCAAAATGTCGACCGGGCTGGTCAGGCTTGCTTGGTCAAATAAATATTAAAATTAACGACCAACTTTGGTCGCTAAAGTGGGACCCAATTATAAATTTTTAATAATTATATTATTATTTTAAAAAATTATAAAATTTAAATAAATAAAATTACTTATGAAAGGGGAAGCAAATAGAGACCAACTTTAGTCGTTAATCTGAGACCCATATATAAAATTTTAATAATTATATTATTATTTAAAAAATTTATAAAATATAAATAAATATAATTTAAATTAGCGACCAAAGTTGGTCGCTTAAGAAAGGGGAAGCAGATAGAGACCAATTTTGGTCGCTAATCTGGGACTCAATTCTAACGTTTAATAATTATGTTATTATTTTAAATATTTTATAAAATATAAAATAAATCTGATTTATAGTTAGCGACCAACTTTGGTCACTAATTTTGATTTCTGGATAATTAGCGACCAAAGTTGGTCTCTTTTCAGGTCAACATTAATCAAAATTAAAAATTACTTTTATATTTACTATCCAAATAATATAAATGTAATCCGTTAACACTTTTGTAATACAAGAGATGAATACACTAAAATATACTCTAACATGCTATATATGTAGTTAAAATTGTACAACGACACGTGTTATATATATATATAGAGACACACACACAGACAATTCACTGTAATACTATAACGTATATATAACTTATTATAGTATATGTTAGTGTGTGTATGTATA
>ML395255.1:8788-51385 GCA_005239525.1 Nicotiana knightiana | reverse complement strand
AATTCCTTACTCGGATTTCTGGTGCGCAGACAAATCAAAACAGAGTCAAACTTTCCTCGGTTTGGGATTTCAATAAATAAATGGTGTCCCGGAACACCGTAAAAAATCCGGGTGGCGACTCTGAAAACTAAGATAAATCCCAAAACTTGAATGATGTCACTTTAATTGGAAAAACTCTCATATCCAACCCTGTGTCGGAAAAAGGAGGTGTGACAGCAACAAAGGTTTTCATTCACTTAAGGCCAATAAGGTTGAAGTGAAAATTGCCCAGAAACAGAAATTTGTTCTTCGAATTATAACAATCCAATATACGATTTAATACCTAAATTTACTCCAAATGAGCTCAAATTTGAAACATAACCTCCTAATATCATCGGGAACAAACCTCAATCATCAATTTGTCAAAACAATAATAAATCTAATGAACCCATTTTGCAATTAAGAAAAATAAGAAGAAGAAATCCTAAACAATAGTAAAAAATAAAGCGTCATAACAGCTCACCATTGTAAAAATATCATAAACTATATTAAAATATATTCACAACCATCATATAAAATTATTATCACCTGAAGAAGAAGAAAAAGAAAAAGGAGAGGAAGAAAATGAAGGAGGAGAACAGGGAGGGGGTGAAAGAGACATGAAATTGTTTAAAAAATGGATACAAGTTAAAAAAAAATTTAAAAATAATTATAAGTTAAATGAGGACGACCAAATATAGTGCCAATACAATTTTTACCTATTTTTCAAAAATTTGTTGGAATAGTGGCTAGCCCATGCAATTTTTACTCAATCTTGCTCACCCCAAACACCTCACCCTACTCCCTCCCTCCCTCAAGGTCACCTCATCGGCATATTTTTGTGGATGTACCGTCGATCCACACTGGATACTTTTTCATCCTCCCCCGTCTCTTCTTCTTCTGCTAACCCTAATTCCTCCACCACCGTTCACCAAATTCATTTCCGCTGTCGCCGTCTCACCGTCGACTCCGATGTCCGACGACGATCTCGTTGCCAGTCCCTCTTCGAATAACAATTCTCCGTCTCCGTCTCCGCCTCCGTCTCCGTCTCCTCCACTGCCCTCAACAACCAACGAACTAGTTAATCCTCCGCCACCGCCGACGATCCCGCCGGCGTTAACTCGACCGGTGGCTTTTCCCGCTCGCGAGGACTGCTGGTCGGAGGCGGCGACTCATACTCTTATAGAAGCGTGGGGGTCCCACTACCTGGAGCTAAAACGCGGTAATCTCCGGCAGAAGCACTGGCAGGAGGTGGCTAACGCCGTTAACGCCCTTCACGGCCACACAAAGAAGCAATATCGCACCGATATACAGTGCAAAAATCGCATCGATACATTGAAGAAGAAGTATAAGATCGAAAAAGCTAGGGTTTCTCAATCTCACGGCCGGTACATCTCCCCTTGGCCATTTTTTAACGGCCTCGACGCTCTAATCGGCGACAATTTCAAACCGTCACCGGCGCCGGTAACAATCGCTACTCGCCGGAAGACACCTCCGATGCTTCTTCCCCCGCCTTCAGCCGTGCCGGTTGGTCCCCGGTCAAAGCGGCCAGCGGCAGACATGGAGGATGCCGTTTCCCGGAGAAATTTCTCCGCCATGGCGGCAGCTGCTGCAGCTGCTGCCTCTGAGGAATCGGATGAAGAGGAGGAGTCGGAGACTTCAAGTCCGGCGGCCATAACTCTGGCCGGTGCTCGAAAGGAGGAGAGTGGAGCATTGGCAGAGGGTTGTAGTAGGTTAGCTGAGGCAATAGGAAGGTTTGCAGAGATATACGAACGGGTTGAAGATGCTAAGCAGAGGCAAATGGTGGAATTGGAGAAGCAGAGAATGCAATTCGCAAAGGATTTGGAGATTCAAAGAATGAAACTCATTATGGAGTCACAAGTCCAGCTTGAAAAACTTAAACGCGCTAAGAGCAATTCACAAGCTGGTGAGTGACCGTAATGTTCCTTGTAGGAGACTTCGCTGTTTCTATCATTCTGTTTCATTTTAGATAGCAACCCAATTGATACTAGTGTGTGTATGTACGTATTTATGTATGTATTGTAAAAAGAGGCTTTGAATTTGAATGTTAGTTACCAAGATATATGAAGTTGTTTCTTATTCAAGAAGTTTGTTGACATTTAATGTTTGTGAAATTCCCAATTGATTGATAATCAGAGGCGGATCTACAATTACCTTTAGGTTAACGGGAACTCAATAGTGTTTTCCCAGACCCGGTATATGTATTAAGAAATCCACTAAACATTTTTAAATATTAACTATGAACCCAATTTTTATTATATATTAGCTTTAGTTCGTTGTACAAATGCATAAACTTCAAATCTTGGATCCACCTCTATTAATAATGATGGTATGTTGTCTTAGGACTTAGGAGCAGTTTATTTATCATATCTGCTTTTGGCTTTGTTTCTTAATTTCTCTTTTTTCCTTAATTTGGTTCTTCCAGAGGAAAGATAAATTAGGATTTGTGTAGCCAGTTTGGGTTATCCTGACTTCTCCTTTGTAGTTACCTCTCGTAGCATGCACTAGTATTATTCTTTTGAATATATGACTGAAGAAATTAAACCTGAAATAATCTCAAGGTCTTGGGAAATTTAGGAGACCTAATAAGTGAGAATTAGTGGTGTAACAGTCCTTCGGTTCTACCTGTATGTGTGCGAGAAACACCAGAATGAAGTTGACAATTATAGAGAACAGATTCAGGGACCATGTCTAGCAAAGGACGGAATTTGGCATTCCTTCAGTCTTTCCTGAGTTATTCATTGAAACATGTCTCAGTGATAGAACTTATGTAGAACACATCTTAAATGGGTTAGTTCTCAAGGACATTGATCTCCCATGTCTTGACTATTCCATGGTTTTTGGGAAAAAAACAGTATTGCATTATTTGACATGAAAATTAGTAAATGATGTTCTATTTAGAGCAAAATCCATATGGTAGATGCAAGTTCAAGAGCGCTCATTGTATCTCTAAACCAGTTAACCTCTTGATTGTTAGTAACTTTTTCTTTTTTGATAACATGAAATAATTTTATTAATGAATGGAAAGTTGGATAGCCTTGCCAAAATATGGTTCCTTACAAAGTACACCCAATGCTTTTAGACTGCCAGACTGGAACCTCATCGGTGAACCAAAAAAATGGCTATTCCTCAAATGCACAAAGTCAGACCTACACCAACAAAAACTCTCCTTTGCCTCCCCTTCCTTAGAACCCATATAAGTGCTAGTGGGCGACATCCCATGCTCTATGACTTCGTTTCCTTCCTCCTTAGGCCTCTAGCTGTGCAATGCCTCCTCTACTGTTTGACGTCAACTTTCCAGCCTCAAAAACTAGTGGAAAAAATTTTCTTGGATAGTTGGTCTCTTTGTGTCAGGAATCTGCTTTTGAGGGCTTATACAAGTTTTGCACAGAAGGTCATATTCGACATTCATTAGCTTTGTAACTAAACTGCTTAGATAATAACCTCTTCGTTGAAGTATGTCTCTCATTTTACCAAAAATAATTACCTTATCTATCTTGCTAGATAAATTCTTTTTGATCTTATTGGTCATAAACGAAATGAAATGATCTTTGAACCAGCCTTTTTTTTTGGGTTGTGGGGTGGGTGTGTGGGGTGGGGGGGGGTGTTGGATGATTGGATCTGTGGATGTTTCTTGAGGTTTCATGAGGCTTTGACCAACTGTTGGTTCTGGCTCTTAACGTTGTCTTTCTTTTCTTGGATATTGGTTACAAAGATTTTCCTGCAAGAGGGGCAAGGGAGAGTTTCTGGTTGATTTGGCATAGCGTTATGCTTTTTTGTTAAGCTTTTTCTTTCCCATTACCCTCACTAGCCACGCTATGCATCCCCCAAACAATCTGGTGTTGAACTAAATGGTAAATAATGATCAAAACTGTAATTTTCCGTCAAGTACTTCATTCTTCCTTTTAGACTAATTTTGATTTTGATTTGTTCGATTCAATTTCATTTCAAGAATGCATTTTTACCTACACTTTATCTTATAACTGCTACATGCAAATATATAAGGCACATTATTATGAAGGCATTTTTTAATCATGTTTGTTAAACAGACTGTGATTAAAAGAAGCAGATACGCACTTCTCCTTGTGTTTTGGAACATATTGACAAAGTTTGTCATTAGCATTAAATTTCAGTAGTTTCAAAACACATGAATAGTTATGGTCTTGAGACTATGTACTTCTTACCTTGCGAATGTTTGATGTAATGGCTGCAAAAATTGTTTACATGAGCCACTAGGGATCTGAGATAACAGTCAGTTTAAGCTTCACAAGACGGCTAATAAGAGCAGTGAAGATCCTATGCATGTGGATATGTGCGAAAATTTTTACTCATTCAGAAATTATATTTACTTAATAGTTATAAATGTGTATCTGCTTGCATATGTAACTACGAGTCATAGATGTTTATTGCTTTTGTAACTACGTTTACTCCATTTCTCTCTTTTATCAGTACTAAGTCAGAGGTTGATGGTTGTAAGGATAAATCATCTTATTCTAACAAGTTAATTTGCTATTTGTCTCATAGTAATCTTATAATTTCTACTGAACATTCTTTTACTGTGTTGAAGTCCTCATACTTAAATTCTTTTCTCCCACCATGACTGGTCTGGCACTGTGATAAATAGCTTCAGTTTATAGTTGATTTTCTCCTTATTCTCATTGTAAATTTACAACAAATATTATTCTATTTAGCTAACATGTCCTGCTATATCAAGATCTTATTTCTCTGTGGTTGGGTGGCAATGTTTTGAAGGAATAGTATGCTATTGTTGAGCTTTATTTGTGAAATTAGCAATTGATAGGTTCAGAAGTTTCAATGGTGCAATGTGGCCTCCTAAATACTAAGAAGTTCAAGAAAAGAAGAGAATCCTTTCCTTTTTGTTGCATCCCCCCCTCAAAAAAAAAACAATGTTTTGTTCCTATTCTTGCGAGGTTATCTTGAAATTGCTCTTAAATATTGAGAAGTTCACAAATTTCTATTTTTATGAGCAGATGGTTACTTGTAGAAGGAATGTTGACTAGAAGAGAGTGCATTTTTGAACGAATCTTTTGGAGGTGATAAATATATTTTGGTTAACCTCGCCAGGAGTATACGAGTAATGCAATAGTGAAGACAAGCGGTAGATGTAGTTGAAGGCTTTATTTGGTCTACTTTTGTTTTAGAACTCCTTGAGAATCTTGATAAAAGAGCTTGTAATTTATTTCTCTGTAAATTAACCATTTTATTCTTCTGCTTGGCGAAATTATTGGCCTGAACCAGACCCACATCGAGGTCCTGATTATTATATCTTTTGACTTTATAGGTGTTCTTATTTATTTCTTCCGATGAGTAAAGAAAAATGTCTTTTGAGGTTTGGGCATATGGCGGTGGCTCTCTATGCACATGTGAATGGAATCATGACTATTCATTAGGTTTCTGGTTTTGACTCACTTGGTCATAGATGGATTTTCTCATTTCTCCCTCAACGTTCGGTACTTAATTTTGTTTCTAGCTTTTTCTAAATTGGAGGATGGTTGTGATTGCGGATTGAAATGAAATTCTGTGATCTCGTTCCTTGAAATAGTTGATGGTCCTCGACACCTGAGAGCAACCGCGGTTGAAACTTAGTGAAAAAAGACTGACCAAAAACTTGCTGGCTCTTTGTGTCTGCGTGACCAGATTTTTGTTTTTTGGGGCTTGTCAATACCCTCCTCTTAGGGTTGCAGAAAATGATAAAATAAATGCATACGTAATGGAGATAGGAAGATAAAATTTACTGTTGAAAGCCAAAACCATTAGCATCTTTATGAAACTTGTGAAACGAATACCCACGGCAAGGAAAAAAGCATTGTAGTTTTCAATGTCCTGGCGATCTCATTGCGGACGTGAGCAAAGATCAAAAACAAAAAAGAAGGGCGTAATTTCCACTTCTGCTCTCGTTGAGAGTCGAACTCAAGACCTCCCGCTTACTAAACGGGTGCTCTAACCAACTGAGCTACGAGAGCTGTTGGGGGTAGCGAGCATCAGAAATATCTTGACACTCGTTTTCTGAGTATGCAGTATTGCTTTTGGTGAAATAACATACCATTTCTAAAATTTTGATAACATAAAAAATACTTCTACCTAGATCACACGATTCATTAACCTAAAAAAAAAATACTGAGTAATTTTGATTTTCTTAAATTTTGTATATGTTTTTGTAAACTCATTCGTGTAGCAATAACATCACTTCATCTTTACCCTGTCACATTTGCCTATTGACCTCTTATTCAACTTAGATAGAATTGAAGTGAATAATTAGAGTGCAAAATCAACTATTATTTACCCGAGAAAATTTACGAACATCATTTGCTCGCACTGTTTTGCACTTTCCAACTATCATTGCCCCTTTTTCGGCTTCTCATAGCTGTTCCCAACGAAGAAGAAATGAGGAACGTGATTACATTATAGTAAGCAGTTTAAATATTTGGTGAAAAAATGCCGATAAGCAATTTTTCTGTTACAATTAAATGTCCTTAATATTACTTATACTAATAAGGACAATTTTTTACAAGATTTTAAATTTGATTGATTCAAATACAAAAAAGTGTCTCATTTTATTTTAAACACAAGATAATTAGATAAGATAATTTTTTATAAATATAACCTATTTTATGATAAGCTTTACGGTAATAATAAACTAAAATTTTGATTATAAGCTTAGATAAATATTTATAATTAGACCAACGTTTATTAGTGAAAAAACATATTGTACTTAGTAGCACACAACCCCAACCTGCCAGTAACAACATATCGAAGATAAAGGCAAAAAAAGGTCTCTTTGAAAAATTCCAATTACTTTTGCATCCGTGCTCATTTTTTGTGTCACGTTTTAACTTATACCCACTTTGTAAAATAAATTGCATCTGTACCCGCTTTTGCGCATAATTTCAGCATACGGGGCTGAAGTAGCAAAGGCAATCACGCAAAACTTCAGCATTCTAGTAGACGGGCCTGAAGTAGCTTACGAACTTCAGATCTAGAGCTGAAGTTCTTGTCTTGTAACTGGGGAACTTCAGCATACGGGGCTGAAGTTCTCCAGTTATAAAAATAAAAACTTCAGCATACGGGGGTGAAGTTCCCCCAGTTACACTGAGGAACTTCAGCTCTAGAGCTGAAGTTACGGGGCTGAAGTTCCCCAGTTATAAAGACAAAAACTTCAGCATACTGGGCTGAAGTTTCCCAATTTACAAAGACCTTTGTGATTGTCTTTATAACTTGGGAACTTAAGCTCTAAAGCTGAAGTTTGTAACTGGAAAACTTCAACTCTAGAGCTGAAGTTTTTGTCTTTGTAACTAGGAAACTTCAGCCCCGTATGCTGAAGTTGTCTTTATAACTGGCGAAACTCAGCTTAACTGGTGAACTTCAGCTCATCAAGGGAAAGGGAGCTGAAGTTATTTAAAAAGTGGGTACAAGTTAAAAGTTTTTAAAAAAGCGGGTATAGGTTAAATGGGGGCAACCAAATAGGATGCCCCGCGCAATTTTTACGATTATAATACCCAGACAAACATTTCTTTATAAATCAATCCAGTAGGCCCGGGACCAATTGGGTCTATAAGCCCACGTGGGCCGGTCCTCACATTTGAGCCTGCAAGCCCGGGACCGACTTCTAAGCGGGCCGATTCAACCGAGCATAAACGGGTCCAACAGCTAAATTTTAAAAAAAAATTGGAAAAATTTCCAACCGTTGGAGTAGAAATTGCGCGGGCACCCTATTTGGTCGCCCCCATTTAACCTATACCTGCTTTTTTTAAACTTTTAACTTGTACCCATTTTTTAAATAATTTCAGTTCCCCTTTCCCTCGCTGAGCTGAAGTTCACCAGTTAAGCTAAAGTTCGCCAGTTATAAAGACAACTTCAGCATACGGGGCTGAAGTTCCCCAGTTACAAAGACAAATTTCCTAGTTACAAACTTCAGCTCTAGAGCTGAAGTTTCCAAGTTATAAAGACAACAACTTCAGCATATGGGGCTGAAGTTCCTCAGTTACAAAGACAAAACTTCAGCTCTAGAGAACTTCAGCTCTAGAGCCGAAGTTCTGTCTTTGTAAATTGGGCAACTTCAGCCCCGTATGCTGAAGTTGTTGTCTTTATAACTTGAGAACTTCAGCCCTGTGAGCTGAAGTTCCCCCAGTGTAGCTCCCCAGTGTAACTGGGGGAACTTCAGCCCGTATGCTGAAGTTTTTGTCTTTATAACTGGAGAACTTCAGCCCCGTATGCTGAAGTTCCCCATTTAGAAAGACAAAAACTTTAGCTCTAGAGCTGAAGTTCCCCATTTACTACTTCAGCTCTAGTTCTAAAGTTCGCAAGCAACTTCAGTCCCGTCTACTAGAATGCTGAAGTTTTGCGTGATTGCCTTTGCTACTTCAGCCCCGCATGCTGAAGTTATGCGTAAAAGCGGGTACGGATGTAATTTTTTTTACAAAGCGGGTATAAGTTAAAACGTGACACAAAAAATGCGTACGGATGCAAAAGCCCCACCGTTGGAAGGTTTAAAATATAGCCATTGGCCTGCAAAAATAGTCGTTTGGCACTTTGAAAAATAGCCATTTTACCCCCTAACTTTTTATAATTACACTTTTTCCTTATTCCCAACTATAAATACCCCCTCATTCTTTCATTTTTCTTACAGAATCATCAATCTCTCTCTAATTTTCTTCTATAATTGCTTATTTTATTGTTACAATTTGTGAAAAATTATCAAGTTGGTGAATTGAAGTTTTCAAGTCTTCAACAATATATAATTTTAACAAGTTGTTCGTCAATTCAGTAAACTCATTCCAACTCTTAAGTTTTAATATATAGTTTTGTTTGTTTTACTTTGTATAATTATAATTAACATGACCTATTCTTTGAAAAAAATCTTTGGTAAAAGTAAGGGAAAATCCAAGATTGGTGAATCTAGTGGCCAATTTCAACCGGAAATTAATATTGTTACCGGTGGTATTTTATCCAAGAAAAGATCGTAAAGAATTGGCAAAAATGGTTACTGTTATGTGCTTACCCTATAGTTTTCCTTCTAACCCTCACTTTGTGCATTATATTAGAAAAGTTTTTAATCCTACTTATAATAGGATGGCCTCGCACAACCGTAAAGAGCGCTATTTATAAATATAAACATGAATATGAACAATATTTGCGTTATTTATTTACTCATATAAATTGTCGTGTTGCTATTACTACTGATATTGGTAGGAGTGGTAATGACTGTGATTATCTTACTGTTACTAGCCATTGGATTGATGAGGGTTGGATAATGCAAAAACGCATTATTGCTTAGAATAATTAATTCACGTCACACAGGGAAGTTTATTTCTCGCACGGTTACGGATATTTGTAGATATTTTTGTATTAGAGATAAAATAATGACAATTTCAATGGATAATATTTCTAGTAACACTAATGTTATAACCTTGCTTACCACTACACTAAATCCTGCATTTAGTAATATTTTTCATGTTAAATGTATTTGTCATATTTACCATTTAATTGTCGGTGATGGTATGAGAATTTTAAATGTTGAAATTGAAAAGGTTAAAATGTCTCTTAACTGGCTTTTTTATTCAAACCGTAGAAGTAGACTTAGAGAATATTTTAAAAGATGCGATGAATTTGGCCTAAGAGAAAGAAATTTTCCTAAATCTTGTCCAACTAGATTGAATTACATGTATGAAAGTTTAGTTGTTGCATATGAATATAGATACCCAATAAACTCAACGTTAATGCTTGTGTAGCTGATGATGATGAGCCCCTTACAAATCAGGATTGGGCTAATGTTAAAATGCTTGTAAAAATTTTAGAAAAATTTTATAGTGCTACAAATGAATTATCTGGGCAATATTATCCTACTATTTCTAACTTTTTAGTTTGTCTTGCAGAACTTGCTACCTTGTTTAATCAATTTTCAGAGGGTGGGATAATTTATGAACTTGTTATTGATTCTATGAGACAAAAGATTTAAAAATATTTTTTCCCTATTCCCCCTATTTATGGTGTTGCTGCCTTGTTAAATCCTACTATAAAATTAGGAGGTCCTCAATTTTGGTATGAAACTGTTTATAATGGTTTAGCACTTGAAGATGAAAAATTTCCTACACTTCCGGAAGCAATAACCTCAATTAAAATAAATGCTCAAACTATTTATAGTGCTTATCAACTTGCCTTAGATCAAGCTAGACCAAATATTCCAACTCCTACTTCTTCTAGTTCGCAATCATCTAAAAGAACTATGGGAGTAAGAGCACTTAGTGCTTGGACAGAGTTCAGAGGTTCTCAAGGTTCCACGACTAGTGATTGTTCACAACTAAATGAACTTGAAGTTTATTTGTCGCAGGGACTTGAAGAAGTGAATCACGACGGCTCCTTTAATATTTTGGAATGGTGGAAGGACAAAAAAAAACTTTTGGGTTCTTTCAAGGATGGCTCGAGATATTTTAACTATCCAAGCTTCAACAGTGGCATCGGAGAGCACTTTCAGTCAAGCAAGACTTCAACTCGGTGATCATAGAGCGTCTATGAGGGAGATCTTGGAAAAATCAGTACTCTTCAGAGATTGGATCTGTTCGAAACGAAGAAACTTTGGACTTGCTGAATCACAACCAGAGGTAGATGAAGCTTACGAAGAAATGCTAGCTGAACTTGCGGAGGATGCTGCTTCACCCGGAAGCGGTGATGAACAAGCTTCTTTTCCGCCACCACCAACGAAAATTCCTCCGGACCTTGAGGGATTTATGAAATTTGTAATAGATACAATGTAAACTAATATGTAACTTGTATTTTGACACATTTTGATTAGTTCTTTTTTCCTTTCAATGGTGGTATTAGCACCTTGTTGTGCTCATTCCATTGGGGGGATGAAGACTAAGAAAGATATTGCTATTTTTGTTAATGTCATAATAATAAAAATTATAACGCATTCCTTTGAATATCTCTTTTTGTGTTTGAATTTGAATTACAAAATTTAAGTTACAACTATTTAATATAATTTACAAGAAATTGCCTTAGATAAAAAAAATAAAAAATAAAAATTCGGGCCCACTTAGGCCCGGTTACTACACAAAGGCCCACTTAGCCCGAGACTGTTTGGGACCGGCCCACATAAGCCCGACCCACTTGGCCCGTTTAGGCCCGGCCCAGAATACAGCCTTACCCTAGAGGGAGAGACCATAATCGATCAGTATATACAAGAAATACTTTTTATGGCAGAAGAGATTCTTGATTGTTCTTGAGTACTGGAGTTTCGAAAATAGTTGTGAAGAGGAAAGGAAGTAAAGTCATGGCGTGACCACCAAAGGATGTGATGTAGTGGATGAGACTGCACTTTCCTTAACCAGAGGTTTCGAATTCGAGCCTTGGGTATAGAAAAATCCTTAGTAGGGAGCGCTCCCCCCCCCTCCCTCCGAATGGAGCCCTACGCGGCGCGAATCCGAATATAGTTGGGCTCCAATGCGGGTACCTGATACCGAGTAAGAAACCAAAAGAAGAAGTCATGGAGTGGTTCAAGGGTTTATTCTAATAAGGGTATTTCGAGGAATAAAGAATAATATTAGGAATAGACAAGTATAAATTTGGTCAAGCTAAAAGCGCAATACACTGAAAAAATCATAAGTTGGGGATGACCAACTTATGACCTTTGGCTTATTTTAGCTAGCTAATAAGCACTTGACTTATAAGCACATTTAATTTTACCAAACGCGTAAATAAGCCGAAGTCGAAAAGTGTTTATAAACTAGTTTGATCAGCTTATAAGCTTAGCCAAACACCCTCAATATGATTTAGTACATTACTGCATCTATAAATTAATAAATTTATTATGAAAATGGTGTCCGGGCCAGCTACATAACAATAGATACATTTGCACTAGCCTTATCCATTCTAAGAATTCAAAACCTAAAATTACCAACACTCTTCCACTTATCCGCAACCACTTGAATTCTTTGATATTTCCCAAGACAGCACAGACGTGAGGGCAGAAAGGTGTTCTTGAATTCTAGTAGTCACTACGTTCTTGAATCCCATTTTGCAGAACCTGAAATTTGTCTCTGCAATAAGTATTAGAGAGGCAAAAGGTAAGAAAACGAAAATAAACTCAAAATAGAGGGACAAAACAATATTTATTGCTCCTCCTAGTTAAGACTGGATAAAAGGGCAGTCCGCTGTAAAAGCTCCCGCTATGTGTGGGGTCCAGGGAAGGACCGGCCTACAAGGGTCTATTGTACGCAGTTTTACCCTGCATTTCTGCAAGAGGCTGTTTCCACGGCTTCAACCCTGGTCATATGACAACAACTTTACGCTCAACTTTATCTCCCAGATGCTTACACGAAAATTCATCATTTGCTTGAACTACACACCTAAGGTTAAAACGAGAAGATTGTTGGGAACAAATATACCTTTGTAAATTAACATTGAGGTAAAAATTATCATTTGCTAAGCTGGAGTTTGGAGCCATACCTATTAAAATTATGTTTCTGTCTTCTTTTCTACAACTGTCGTCAATGCATCTTCGATAGCTTGGGCAAAAGTTGCAATCTTGTAAGTGAAGAATCCAACTAGCATGGGTATCAAGTCAAGGTGCATGAACCCATACTCCGCCTCAAGAATCCTGAAAAGAAACCAAAAAATTAAGCAAGCAAAGGACACTACACTTAATGCAATGTAAATGCATCAGAGCTTGCTACAGAAAAAATTTCAAGGAATTAGTCTGTAAATGATTCTTAGGTCCATTGAAGCACTAACAAGTTCAAGCTACTTCAGAATGGTTGATAATACCCTTTCTAGTGGTGTTTCAACTTATTACCGGACAAGTCTCAAGTAACTCAGGGGCGGATGTACCATTGTAGGTACGGGTTCAACTGAAACCATAATTTTTGGCGCGGTCATAAATTTATGTGTAAAACTTCACTGAAATTGTAATAAATAGTAGACATGAACCCATAACTTAAAAAATACAACGGGTTCAATGCTAAATATCTTAAAAGTTGAATACATAAAGTTTAAATCTTGGATCCGCCTCTGCTCAAGTTGAATGAAGGTGATTATTTGGAACTGAATGAAAACTTCCCTTTTTTACTTTTGGTCATGGACAATATCCTTGGGACATCTCAAACTAGAAACAAACAGATAAATAATTTTAATGTCATTACATTAAATTAAAATTCAAGTGTCAATAACTTGCCTCAGCCTATGTCCAAATCTGTTGGCTGGATACACTGCTCTGTAAATATTATACTTTGGTAAATAAAAATTTCTTTAATTACCAAAAAACAAACTTGCCTCAGCGTACTATATTCCATTTTTTGTTCTTCGATTCATAAGTGATTAACTTCTATACTTGGTAAACTAAAAGGTCTGATCCAAATCGTGAAAGTAAAAGATAGAATAGAAGAAGCTGAAGTCTGAAGCTCCTTTAACCAGCTCCAATTTCTTTATACATGCAGAGAAGTTATAAGAGAAGTTTTCAACTTCAACAACAACAACCCAGTAGAATCCCACTAGTGGGGTCTAGGGAGGGTAGAGTATACGCAGACTCAGAGAAAATGTAAGAGAAGTTTTCCTAGAAACAATTATTCTATCCACGCGTGCTTTGATGCAATATGGTGACAGTGAAGATCCTTACCCATTCCACCGGTTATAGATCATAACCAAAACAACAGGAACCAATAGCCTCGGCTGCCCAGCTGCTCCCCTGCAAGTAAAGCTTTCTCGTCAGTTAATTAATCAGAGCTCAAGTTACTTCGTTATGGCATATGACACTATTGCTATGACAGTTAGGGATTCAGTAATGATGCATTTCTTGGATTCTAATTACCACCCGGTTTGTTACTAACTTAAAACCCTGGAATGAAGAAATTGTACACAAATACAACTCCAATGTGAAAATGGTAATTGCAAGTCTGCCAAAGTATGAAGAGTAGGAGGATGTCAAAGTCTCAAAGATGTAAACCTAAAAACATCTCTTTACCTATTTTTAACCATTAACAAACTGAGAGCACCCACCATAGTGTATGAACCACCATGAGTTCTCAACTTTATTACCAATTGGCATGTTGGTGTGGAGATAATCCCACCAATTCTGTACTTATTGTATGAATTTGCTGCATCAAATTCTCAATCCATATAGAAGGCCAGGCTATACCCTCCTTCTTCAAATTGTATCTTTTGCATTGCAGTGGTAATAAAATCGTGACTTGGAGTTAAAAAAAAAAACTGAGAGCACCCATTATACATATTTAAGCCTATTAGTTAATAATATTTACCCAAACATTTTTCTTTTCAAATTTTCATTTGACCAAATAAAACATCTTATTAGTATTTGTGGAATGTATACAGCCAGCTATTTACCAGCATCCAGCAGAACCCTAGACAGGTGTCACTCTTAATGTAGTTTGAGCACGATATACATGTGACTTGCCACCAAAAAGAATGTCCACTACCAGACATTTTATCCAGAACCAGGCAATGAGTGTCTTGCAAAGAACTGTAGTATCACAATATCCGACGAGGATCATGGTCCAATTCCACTTAGGGTATTGAAAGTTAACTTCTAATTTAAACCTTCTTTGATATGATTGTTAGAGTTTAGGTCTTAGCAAACAACATTAACAATGATAAACAACTACTAACACTCAGCCCAAAATAGTTCGGTTGGTTTTATTTTATTAATTCTCAATACCGATTTTATTGCTTATGGACATGTTTCATACCAATACTTCAGAAATTATCCTCTGAAACAAATTAGGGTTCTCAGACACTAGAGATTATCTACATTTTATGCCAACATACAAATCCTTTTGTTTTTGTAGGCACCCAACAAACAAATATCAAAATAAATTAAAAAGATTCCTAGCTAGCACCAGAACTAATGCAAGTGTACTAACACGACTAAACCTTAATCCTAACAATTGGTATAACCTATATGGATCATTTGCTTCTTTTTTGTTCAGTTATTCACCAAAACCCCATATATCCCGAGAGAGTGTAGGTGTCTACTCCGTTCCATGTGATTTTATGTTTCCCTTGTTGCATTTTAATACCTTCAATCATCATAGTGCTACAGATGCAAATTGGTGAGGTTAAAGCAGGGGACTTTCCGACCATCTCATGTTACTCTCTCTTGTTTTATCTCTATTTTATGGCAATTGTGATCATTCTGATCTTATATGATTGAACAATCATCTTACAATTCCCATTTCTACAACATTCATATTGTGGATATACTGGGCTTTTGAGGCGGACATTCACTCTAACATAACATTATTGGTCTTATTATTGTTATAAAACTTACCTTTCTCTTTAATTGGTATCTTCCTATCGCATAG
Source organism: Nicotiana knightiana (assembly GCA_005239525.1). Classification (NCBI taxonomy): domain Eukaryota; kingdom Viridiplantae; phylum Streptophyta; class Magnoliopsida; order Solanales; family Solanaceae; genus Nicotiana; species Nicotiana knightiana. The sequence goes on along the minus strand of ML395255.1, from coordinate 36,014 downwards.
TGCTCTCATTACACTCCTTCATATCAGTCATCTTAATCAAATGCTATGTGTTATATTTCATTTATTATATCATTCCCTTGAATAGCAGAGCACAGATTTAGTTGTCTCAACTTCACACAACAATCTTGTCTAATCCCCCTTCAACTTCTCTTATATGATGGTCGAAGTTGCAATGCATATATTCCGTCTTACTACTTAAAACCCTTATCTCTAGAGTACTTCTCCATAGTTCAAAATTTTGGTAGACTCCTTAGCTAGTTTCGTCAATTAATACAGATGTCATCTGCAACTAGCATATATCATGAAACCTTATCTTGTATGCTATGGTTACCTCAGTCATAACTAGGATAAATAAGAAAGGGCTCAAGGCAAATCCTTGGTGTAAACTCATGGTTATAGGAAGATCCATTGGTTTACACCAAGAATCTTTTTTGAGCTTGTATATGTTGTTAAATTAACAACTTGGAGAAACTCATACTAACTCATGTACCTTAAATTACTGGAGCCAATATGGTCAAATAGCTGCATGAATTTTTTTTGAGAAGGTAACAATTTATATATTAATATAAAGACTTCACTGAAAATGTGAAGTCTCCCATGATTACAGAGTAGAGTGTCCTTACAAAAATTACCCAACTGTTCCTCCTAGTTCTTCTTACAATGAGTCTAGGGCATCTAAGATGGCTTCATTGTCCTCCAAAAGTTTTCCTTTACACCAAAAAATGAAACAAAGCTACACATTTCATCTTTATCTTCTGAATGTTGTTGCACTTTCCTTCAAAGCATCTTTGGTTTCTTTCTTCCCATTTATAGCACTTCCACAACGTAGCACACATATACCATGCAGATCATACAAGAATGATACAAAGCTAGCCTGAATTAACTTTCCCTCTTTGTATCCTAAGTTACAAGAGAATGCAAACACCTTTTGGTGAGAAAAGTTTAATCCCAGTCATTTACCCCCAATCCCCCCTTGTTTCCCTGGGGTTTAGGAGGAGGAGACAAGGCAGAAGGGAAAAGATAGGAACCAAACGCTTAACAGACAAACAGATGTATTGATACTTCATTCTAAAGGAATCTACTCATCGAACTACATTCTGGCTATGATATGGAAATGGGATTCAGTTTCTTAAGCAAAAGCAAAATATTATGGAACTACATTCTGGCTATGATAATTGATAAAGAAGGAAGATAAAAGACAACACTTATATATTTGAGATAAACATGTATAGAAGCTAAAGATTGAATCATGAAAGGCATACTTGATAAGCGCTTTGGGTCCGTCTGTCCTTATAGAATCCACGCTGTTCCCCAACATACGTATGTACATCAATGAACCAAGTAGCCCAGCTCCATAACTGGACAGCCGAAACACATAAGATTTTATCAACACCAAACATATGCATGTACATGAAGAACCAAGTAACCAAGCACCGTATTTGGTCAGATGAAACACATAATATTTATCAACACTGGTTATAAAAGCTTCACGGCATATGTGCAGATTACCCAGCTTTATTCAAAAGGAAATTTATTCCTTACAACAAGTTGGGAAATATAAATATATACAAGCAACACAGAGATAAAACAGTCCTGGGTTGATAAAGGATATGCACCGAATATGAGAAGATTTAGTCATTTCACAGTATGAATTTGCTATTTGTTCGGTAACAACATCAAGATTTCCTTCATTCACAAATACTACAAAAATTAGAAACCTCAAGGGACCAATATACTGATATCAACGGATAGAGGGTTAGATCAAACTACAACATCATTTTAGTCAGACCATACATTAATTCAGAAGAGCTTGAAAAGAACCAGAACCTATAGAAAGTCGACTAGTTTACCTTGCTGCAATTTCAGGAGAATAAGAGACATATGCTGAAAGTATGCCAACACCACCAATCCCAAGGGTGATGAACTGCAATTTGTCCTTCAACTGCCGTGGAAAGAAAAACAAATAATTTAAAAGTGTGAACTTGTACAACGTCAACAGATCTCAATAAGGAGTATGATTCATGTGGAGTAAATATAAAACAAGTACCTGAAGATACTGCTCCTCTGACTGAGCAGCCAAAATTTTTGGATCCCCTTTTGTACGTCTTGTTTCCCGGAGTAACACTTCCTGAGAAATTGAAAACTCAGCATTACAAGGTTAAGTAGCATATTTCTATATCTCAGGAGGGAGACATGTTGAGCCCCAAAAAAAAAATAATCAAATTTCAAGAAATGAACTCTTTAGGCAGTTCTAATGACATACACTGCCCCCAGTTGCAGCCTTTGCAGCCCTGTCCCACTTCTCCTGCTCTCGTCGTGTTGGTGCTGGTCTCCATCTTTGAGATGCACTTACGCTAGCCTGAAAGCTACTTTCAGCTCGAACCATGTACGTAAAAGAAAATGAATGCTAAATAGCTAAAGCCAAGTGTCTTAAAGTTAACATACTTGACTTTCCTCAACTTCAGGGTCTAGCACAGGTTTTGAACGGGCCATTAGCTTCTCAGTCAAGTCAATTTCCATACTGCATACTCCAAATGCAATCACATTAGGGGAAGAAGGAAAATATATATATCTCTATCCAAAAGAAAGGTAGAAGACGAGTCCCACCTGTCAAGACTCATGACTCTATTTAAGCTAAGAAATCCAGATGACTCTTCCTGCTGGATCAATATGACATAGTCACAATCAAATTACGCAACCATTTTAACAGAAATGGAATTAAACAAAATGCTGAATTTTACCCTCTATAGTAGTAAACAACATCTTCATACTAAAGTTCGACAGAGATAGAAACATAGTTCCGTGCAATTCAATTAAGAAAAAGAAAGAAAAGAAAAGGAAGAAACTCTTCGATCACATTAGCTTACTCCCTCTCGTGCAGAAAGCTATGGAACATATCATTAATTACAGGCCCAACAACAAGGAAAGATTCCTCAACAGGTATACCAATTGACTGCAGAACAACACAACTGAGAATCCTTAAGATAGGTATATAAATGATTTCACCTCAGTTCCAAACTACTTGGACTCAACTGTTTTTGATCGACTTGGACTCAACCGTATGAATTTTCTGTAACCATTTCATTCTATTCAGTCCTATTTCATTTCAAATACTAAGTAATTCATCTTTCAAGACAAATCAGGGATTCTCTATAATTAGAGGTCCTCTAAATCGCAAGCTTATCTTTAAGTTGAAATCAAATCTTTACAACAACTACTACTACAACACCTTAGACCCAAACAAGTAGGGGTTAGCTATAGCCTTTATGAATCCTCACGGGCCATGTTACTCCATTTAAACTCATCTCATGCCAATATTTATGCAAATACGAAATCAATTCTCTAACCTTACTAAAATTATTACTCTTGTCAAACACCAGATTTAATTTTAAGTGTAACCGTAACTCATAAGGCAGTTCAATTACCAATTGGAGAAAACCTTGTACGACAACATTCCATATTATCAAAGCATGATACATTTTTATATTTACAAAATAATTTAATTTTAAACTTCTTATTTTATAATAAAATAGTTATAGTCAATACAATATCTACCACTCTACAAGTTTCAAAAACATTTATTTCTTCTTTATTAAACTCTGCCCCCGTCAAATATCAGCACATAAAATGGGATGGAGGGAGTAACAAATATCGACAATTTCAAACTTAAAACAGCTAAAAAGACCAAGATTAGAACATAAAAGATTGGACCTTTTTAGGAGCAGAGCGAGAAGCAGTATCATTTTCTTGAGGATCCTGAACATACTTTTTCATACGACCCATAAATTCTTTGTTCCAAATAAAATCATCGGAGGTAAGAGGGTCTACATCCTGACCCCAGTATTTTCTAAGCTTAGTTGTAGTAGGTGGGCCCCCATAATCACCTGGAGCATCCCCAGTAGACCATTTCATAGGCTTCTTTTTAGGAAGAATCACTTTGGTTTGCCTTGGATGTGGTTGTGGGGATTGTGTTGGAGATGAATTGTTTGCTGATTCTTGAGATTTTGGTGTGGCTGTTGAGGTTACTGAGAGGTAATAGCAATTTAAAACTGCCATTTGTTCTCTCTCTCTCTCTCTCTCTCTCTCTCTCTCTCTCTGCGTGTGTGTGTATGTGTTTTTTTGGATTTCTGGGGATGGAAGAATCTGTGTTGAATGATCGTAGTGTGCCACTGGTGCTGATCTCTTTTTTTCTTCTGTGATTTTGGTTATGAAAACAAGTGGAAGGGAAAAGCTTGCTTACTTGGACCATTTAGGAACATATGAATAAAATTTCGGTAAAATAGTTTACTAGCATTGATTATTCACACAAAATCAAGTATTTCAATCGGAACGTGTCTGCACTTTTTATTTGAGGGAAAGGTCAAATATATACTTTTACTTTCGGATATTATCTACATTATATGTTATCGGATTAAATTTATACTTATCGTATATTATCCCGTCAGGTTTACCTCTACAATCAACAAACTTTTAAAAATTACCCTATAACTCAGAATCTCCCAAATCATTTTAATTAAGTCACTTATTCTTCTTTTTAATCCACTATTTTTGATATAATTGGCATTTACCTGCTTTCTTAATTGGTAAAAAAAATGAGAGAAAGAAATATTAAAATAATACTACATATAGTAAATAAAGTATAGTAAATTGAAGAATCTAAATTACTAGCTTGTCTACATTCCAAAAATATTTACAACATTCCAACTTTAATGAATTCATTGCACCAAAATTATGGAGATTTTGCAAGTATTAGTGATAGTAGTTGAAGTTCCTTGGAGACTTTACATTGTCGAATTCAGTTTTGCTTTAATTTGTGCACTCTTAAGTTATTCGATCGAACTATATACTAACGAGCAGTAATATATATTCAAATATACATGTACATATATGATGATCTTCCATACTAAAATGATTTTTATTTGCAAAAGTTTTTCATATGAACTGTTGTTTAAAGATTTCTACCAGTTATGAATTTTAATGGCTAAGGCCCGTTGTGAACAAACCGACGTGGAGTTGAGTTACCGGTGTCCTCTATTGTATTGTGTTTCCTTTCGATTCGGTTGTTTTGCTGTCCATCTTTCTGTATATTTTTGTGTTGTTTCGTGATTGATTTCTGTAATTTCCTTCCGCTTTATATTGTCACTGTGGTGGATTATCCTGAGAAGTCTTAGATAGATGTAACGTTCGGTCATTTCTATATTCATGTTATTTATTTTGTAGACCAGTGGTGTCTTGACTAGTCCTCATCACTACTCCACCGAGGTTAGTCTTGATACTTACTGGGCACCACTGTGGTGTGCTCATACTACACTTCTGCACATTTTTGTGTGCAGATCCAGGTATATATTGTAGTAGTTGTGTAGATGATTGTCGAGGAGACTCAAGGTAACTTGTTGCTGCGTTCGTAGGCGTCGGATCCACCTTCTTTGAATTTATTATTCATGCACTGTTTTATCTACTTCCAAACAATTGTACTTAGAAGTTGTAGAAGATTCGTAGAGCTTATGACTTGTACTACCGGTTTTGGGAAAGTTTGTACATTCTGTTGAGATTCTATATCAAGACTTTTAGTTCTCCTTATTTATTGATGTTATTCAGTAACTGCTAGGCTTACCTAGTCCCTAAGACTAGGTGCCATCACGATACCAAACGGAGGAAAATTAGGTCGTGACATAAACGATTTGAATTTCTTTTAACAAATTAAAAAAATCGCATAACACATTAGCATATAAGTTCAATTGTATTAGCATACATTCAAAATTTCTATTTTAAATTATTTTTGAACCTCCAAATTAGTTGGAGGTTTGTCCAAAAATTGGACACATGTTTAATTTATATATTGACACTTGACACAATAATATGACTTTGTTTCTCTTATTCAATTTTTTTTACCTTTTAGTTTGTATGAGGGAGAGAGTGTTTGAGTTAGTTTAGAATTTTGTAGCTCACGTTTGAATACAATTAATCATGGAGTGTTTTTATTTGCTTTATTACTATTTCTATGTAAAATTTCAAGGCAAAATTTTTTTTGATGAATTTTTAGGTTTATAATAAATTAAATAAAAACAAATGAAAAACGTGGGACTCTATTTTTTTGAAATTGGAGTAGTTATTACTTTTTTTATAATTGAATCGTCAGAAATGTGGAATTGGCAGAAACTTTAGAGGAAATTATGCATAAGTCATAAAGAACTCTAGGAATTGGCAGAAACGTGGTTTAAACATTTTTACAATAAGTATTAACTGTCATGTTTGAAGTTTTCACCTTTTAAAAAAATATCAAAAAAGAAGTTTTGGAATTGGCAGAAATTAACTCTTTTCTAAATAAAAAAATTCGAAATAACTGTCATGCATTAAATACTTTTTTAAAAAATAAATTCGAAACTCCAATAAAGTTGAAGAATTGTCCAAAAAATTTACACATGTCAATTTAGTGTTATGCCACTTGTCTTCATAAACTTTATTTGCCTCTCCTTTTATATATAAAATAGATAGATATGTTTCTATCGGTTTATTTTTGAAATCTATCCATATTGCACATTATCTAATTCCTAACGTGGGAGTAACTCCAGACGTGATTGAAGTAATTTTTTTTTAATTTACAGATTTAACAAAGCAAAATAATTAGCCAAAAAAACGTGGAAGTCAAAGTAGTATACTAAATTGGGAGTTTTAAAGCTTGTGAACTTCTTAAACCAATTAAAGAAGTTTTAAACGTTTTGAATTTCTTTTAACAAATTAAAAAAACCACATAACACATTAGCATATAAATTCAATTGCATTAGCATACATTCAAAATTTCTATTTTAAATTATTTTTGAACCTCCAAATTAGTTTGAGGTTTGTCCAAAAATTGGACACATGTTTAATTTATATATTGACACTTGAAACAATAATATGACTTTGCTTCTCCTATTCAGTTTTTTTTACCTTTTAGTTTGTATGAGGGAGAGAGTGTTTGAGTTAGTTTAGAATTTTGTAGCCCACGTTTGAGTACAATCAATCGTGGAGTATTTTTATTTTCTTTATTACTATTTCTATGTAAAATTTTAAGGCAAAATTTTTTTTGATCAATTTTTAGGTTTATAATAAATTAAATAAAAACTAAAGAAAAACGTGGGAGTCTATTTTTTGAAATTGGAGTAGTTATTATTTTTTTATAACTGAATCGTCAAAAACATGGAATTGGCAGAAACTTTAGAGGAAATTATGCATAAGTCATAAAGAACTCTAGGAATTGGCAGAAACGTGGTTTAAATATTTTTACAATAAGTATTAACTGCCATGTTTGAAGTTTTCACCTTTTAAAAAAATATCAAAAAAGAAGTTTTGGAATTGGCAAAAATTAACTCTTTTCTAAATAAAATAACTTGAAATAACTGTCATGCATTAAATACTTTTTTTAAAAATAAATTCGAAACTCCAATAAGTTGAAGAATTTTCCAAAAAATGTACACATGTCAATTTAGTGTTATGCCACTTGTCTTCAAAAATTTTATTTGCCTCTCCTTTTATATATAAAATAGATAGATATATTTCTACCAGTTTATTTTTGAAATCTATCCATATTACACATTATCTTATTCCAAATGTGGGATTAACTCCAGACATGATTGAAGTAATTTTTTTTCAATTTACAGGTTTAACAAAGTAAAATAATTAGCCCAAATAAAGTAGTATACTAAATTGGGAGTTTTAAAGCTTGTGAACTTCTTAAACCAATTAAAGAAGTTTTAAACGTTTTGAATTTATTTTAACAAATTAAAAAAACTGCATAACACATTAGCATATAAGTTCAATTGTATTAGCATACATTCAAAAATTTTATTTTAAATTATTTTTGAACCTCCAAATTAGTTGGAGGTTTGTCCAAAAATTGGACACATGTTTAATTTATACATTGACATTTGACACAATAATATGATTTTGCTTCTCCTATTCTAAATACATAGATTAAAGAAGTTTTAAAAGTTTTGAATTTTTTTTAACAAATTAAAAAAATTGCATTACACATTAGCATATAAGTTCAATTGCATTAGCATATATTCAAAATTTATATTTTAAATTATTTTTGAACCTCCAAATTAGTTGGAGGTTTGTCCAAAAATTGGACACATGTTTAATTTATATATTGACACTTGACACAATAATGTGACTTTGCTTCTCCTATTCTATATATATAGAATAGATTTACCTTTTAGTTTGTATGAGGGAGAGAGTGTTTGAGTTAGTTTAAAATTTTGTAGCCCAAGTTTGAGTACAATCAATCGTGGAGTATTTTTATTTGCTTTATTACTATTTTTATATAAAATTTCAAGGCAAAATTTTTTTTGATGAATTTTTAGGTTTATAATAAACTAAATAAAAACTAATGAAAAACGTAGGAGTCTATTTTTTGAAATTGGAGTAGTTACTATTTTTTTTATAACTGAATCGTCAGAAACGTGGAATTGGCAGAAACTTTAGAGGAAATTATGCATAAGTCATAAAGAACCATAGGAATTGGCAGAAACGTGGTTTAATCATTTTTACAATAAGTATTAACTACCATGTTTGAAGTTTTCACCTTTTAAAAAAATATCAAAATAAAAGTTTTGGAATTGGCAGAAATTAACTGCCTGGTTTGAAGTTAAATTTTTGTCTTCTCTAAATAAAAAAATTCGAAATAACTGCCAGACATTAAATAATTTTTTTTAAAATAAATTTGAAATTCCAACAAAGTTGAAGAATTGTCCAAAAAATTTACACATGCCAATTTAGTGTTATGCCACTTGTCTTCAGAAACTTTATTTGCCTCTCCTTTTATATATAAAATAGATAGATATGTTTCTACCGGTTTATTTTTAAAATCTATCAATATTGCACATTATCTTATTCCAAACGTGGAAGTAACTCCAAACGTGATTGAAGTAACTTATTTTTAATTTACAGGTTTAACAAAGTAAAATAATTAGCCCAAAAAACGTGGGAGTCAAAGTAGTATACTAAATTGGAAGTTTTAAATCTTGTGAACTTCTTAAACTTATTAAAGAAGTTTTCAACGTTTTGAATTTATTTTAACAAATTAAAAAAACCGCATAACACATTAGCATATAAGTTCAATTGCATTAGCATACATTCAAAATTTCTATTTTAAATTATTTTTGAACCTCCAAATTAGTTGGAGGTTTGTCCAAAAATTAGACACATATTTAATTTATATATTGACACTTGACACAATAGTTTGACTTTGCTTCTCCTATTCAGTGTTTTTTACCTTTAGTTTGTATGTGGGAGAGAGTGTTTGAGTTATGTAACGACTCGGTCTGCTGTTACGTTGAACTTGCATTTTTATTGCTGTCATTGACTTGTCATGGATTGGTTATTCAATTATTGATGTGTTAGAGTCGATAGGCTTGAAATCATACTTGTTAAATAAGAATTTAGTAACTTAGAATTTAAAGATAGCCTTATAATGAGAAAAGTCAACTGAGAGTAGACTTATTGGGAAACAACCTCGGAATACGGATTTTATGACTCGGATAACTTCGTTAGGTGATTTGGGACTTAGGACTGTGTTCGGAATATTTTTGTGATGTCCGGTGTAGAATTAGGCTTGAATTGGCGAAAGTTAGTTTTTGGCGATTTCCGGTTGGCAGTGGAAGATAGGCTATCGGGGTCTGAATGGAATTCCGACAGTTGGAACAGGTTCGTAATGTCATTTTGGATATGTCTGCAAAATTTCAGGTCAATCGGAGTTGTTTTGGAGAGTTTCGACATCGTTGGTGGAATTTAGAAAATTCAAAGTTCATAGGCTTGAATTGGACGTGTTTTTGGGGCTCTGATGTTGTGTTTGATGTTTCGGAGGCTCGACTAAGTTTGAATGATCATATATGATGCGTCGGTATGTTTTGTTGGGGTCCCGAGGGGCTCGGGATGATTTCGGATGGTTAACGGGGAGTTTGGAATGGTTTTGTCACTGCTGATGTTTCTGTTGCTGGTATTTTAGCACCTGCGGATAGGGAGCCGCAGGTGCGGTTCCGCAGGAGCGGACATGGCACCGCAGGTGCGGAAGTTTGGCTGAGTGAGAGGATTCCACAGGTGCGAGGTAATTGCCGCACCTACGAGGCCGCAGGTGCGGGAGGTAGATCGCAGGTGCGGAAGTTAGGGTCCTTGGAATTTTCCGCAGGTGCGCACCTGGGATCCGCAGGTGCAGTTCCGCAGGTGCGAGTAAGTGGTCGCAGGTGCGGACCCACTGGACATAAAGTATAAAAACGTGCCTTCGCGAATTTTAGCCATTTTCTCAATATTTCATCCGGGTTTGAAGCTTTTGAAGGGTTTTGAAGAGGGGATTCGATAGTTCTTCACCAAGGTAAGATTTTTGGACTCTAAACTCATTTATATGGGATTAAAGGTCGTATTTATAGTGGAAATAAAGAAAATATCAGTGTAAATTGGGTAATTAGGGCTTGGGATTAAGAGTCTTTAAAATAAGGATTTGAGGGGTCATTTGGACTCCGAATTTAGTGTTCTTTATATGTACGGACTCGTGAGGTGATGAAGAACAGTTATGTATAAAAATTTCTGAGTTTCGGGACATGATCCTGGGGTCTATCAATTTCGGGATTTTTGAGTATTTTTAATACATTTCGATTGGGATTAGTTCCTTAGTATATTATAATGATATACATCTGATTGTTGGTAGATTTGGAGCACTCGGAGGCTGAATTTATAGGCAAGGGCACTGCGGAGTAGTGTATTAGCCGATTTTGAGGTAAGCAACGCTTCCAAACTTGGAACTGAGGGTTCGAAACCCCAAACTATTTGATATTTGATGTTAATTAAGGTGACGCACTTGCCAAGTAACGGGCATGCGGGCGTTTACCGAATATTTGTAGCCTGGCTCATCCCATGGCACTGTCTAATGGTTATCTCAGGTTGATATTTGTACTGTGAATGTGGTATTTACCTTGAACGCAATAGAAATCATGCTAAGTATAAATGTTAAGGCTTCACGTCGATGTGTTCAGATCGGAATGGTCGACTATTCCTGTCTCTATTCATGTTTAATGCTTTCATTTACTCAGTCCTGTTATAGTATATGTTTCATGCCTCAGTCTCGTAAGTTGCTAGCTTATTCGATATTATCATTGGTTTGGGCTGAATTTTCATATGTTAGAGCATTGTGAGTGAGACTGGAAGGTACTGACTGAGTGAGGCTTGGAGCATGGTTTTGAGACAGCTATGAGGTCGGACTGCACACCGCCGCGATCCTGGAATCATGCCTTCGTTGGTTTGATATAGTGCTTGGGCTGAAAGGAGCCCCTCCGGATTCTTTACACCCCTAGTGAGCGCACATATATCGAGGGAAAGATTTCCCTGGACATGGATTTGTCCGAGCATTATGTTCCGGAGATGGATTTTCTCCGTGGTTATTATGTTCCGGAGATGGATCTTCTCCGTGGGGGCTGGATCGGCCTTTTTCCTCAGTACTTGGTGACTGTGTCACTTGTGTTTATGTAAAATCCGGGATGGACTTCCCTGGGCCGGGAGGCCGTATTCTAGTACTGAGTGGACCACCTTTTGAGAGCTTGATTAATAAGTACACATAATTCTTGATTCTATGTGAATTCATGCTAGTATGCAGAGTTACAGACATATATTGATGCATCGTGTTTATTTCCTGATATATTGTTGTCATGTCCAAGTTATATACTGTTGTTTGAATTATCAGAGGTTTAGTCTGTCACTACCTCTCAACCCGTAGTTTGGTTTCGTTACTACTGAGTTGGTGTACTCACGTTACCCCCTGCACCTCGTGTGCAGATCCAGGTACAACGGAATTCAGTTCGGGTCAGTGAGTAGCAGTAGTTTCATCAGAGTTGACGAGGTAGCAGCTGGCGACCGTGATCTCATCTTCTCTTTCCTTTCACCTGTCGTGTTTATTTTTAGACTACATTAGTCATTTATTTTGGATGTATTAAGTACTAGCAGCTCATGACTGTGTGACACTAGATCCGGGGTTTGTAGGATTTGGGTTTTGAATTTTGTAAACTTTTTTCCAAATTTTGATTTATTATTATTTTTATCCACAGACTAGTTAAGAAGGATATTTTATTGGAAATTGTATTTAGTTAGATAAAATGGGTGGCTTGCCTGGTTCCACGACAGGCACCATCACGACTCCGGAAATGCGTCGTGACAAGTTGGTATCAGAGCGCTAGGTTAAATAGGTCTCACTAGTCATGAGTAGGTTTAGTAGAGTCTTGCGGATCGGTACGGAGACGTCTGTACTTATCTTCGAGAGGCTGCAGAACCTTTAGGAAAAATCTCACATTCTCGAACTCTTGTCGTGTGAATCCATTGATTCAACGCGAAGCGTAATTCTTTGAACTTCTTCATGAATTCAAACGCGCATGTGAGCGCTCGGTATCAGCCGTGCACCAATGGTTTGTGGCTTCCATGAATGGGATGTGATTTTTGCATGCTAGAGGCTAGTCTGGAGGACTTGAGGCCGGATTTTTTTCTGTAGCTTGAGTGCCGAGATTTCATTTATGTGAGCATATGTATTGGGGACTTATATGTCCGTGGGTGTCCTTATTGATGGAACTTTGTGACTAGATTACTACGTGATGAATTTGATTGATAGTTAGATGAGTTCAGGTTGATTGATTGTGGCAAGAATGGATTGATTGTGGCAAGAATGGACTAGCGGGAAATGTGGCAAGAACCATTAAGTATTTGACGTCTATATTGAGTTAGGATATGGCTTCGAGTTGTGAGTGTATTGAAGGACCTCTCATGTGGTTTAGTTGTGGCGTGAAGTAGATTTTTCTGTTGTGTTATGAGTTCCTGGTGATGTCTTTTGGGCTGACTAATGCCCCAACAGTGTTCATGTATTTGATTGACGGTGTATTCAACCGTGTTATAACTCCTTTGTTATTGTATTTATTGATGGCATCCTGCCGTACTCTCGTAGTCAGGGATAACATACTTGGCATTTGATGATGGTATTACAAGGGTATAGGGAGGAGAAGCTTTGTGCGAAGTTCTCCAAGTGTGAATTTTTGGTTTAGTTCAGTAGCATTCTAGGGACACGTGGTGTCCAGCGAAGGTATCTATGTGGTCAGACGAGTGTGAGTGGAGCTTCCAGAAGCTCAAGAATTCCTGGACCACAGCTCCAGTGTTAGTATTGCCATCGGCTTCAGGTTTTTATACCGCTTATGGGATGTCTAGAGGGCAGGCAGTGGTTGTGTTCTACTGTAGGAAGGTATAGTGATTGTGTGATAGCTATGATATTCGGAAGTGTATAGGGCGATAACATTTTGAGATTTAGCAGGTAGGGGTATCTCCTGCGAGTTGTCCTGAGGTGTGTGACCCTTATGTTTATCTGTCGTAAGTTCTCTCTATCAGTAAATGATGCATGTTGCAATTTGATTTTAGATCGCTTGTGGGAGTTGGCATGACCATCACAATGGTGGATACGATATTGGCAATCGATTTGAGTGTTAGATGGTTTGGGTCATATAAGCTTATGGAGGATTTAGTTAAATCCCACCACAGCATGGTGGCAGTGATAATGTGTCGGCATAGTCTTATTTGTCGTGATCCTTGGCCTTGAGCCAAGTGGGAGGGTTCGTTATTGATAAGTTGATTACATGATTATGTGTTTTTTTGGTTTCAGTTCGAGGTATATTGGTGAATCAGTTATGACCTGCAGAGGTGGAGTCTGGGAATGACTCAAGTAATGGAAATTTCTTCGATACAAGTTGTAATGTATTTTACGGATAGTGAAATTCATTGTATGATGAAGTTGTACTGGTAAGTGTAGAATGTGCAATGTATGAGCGTGCTTGTTGCTTTAAAGGTGTTGATTACCTTCCTAGTATGTGGATTGCAAGCGGGGTTAGGTCGCTCTGTTTACTTGGTTAGTGTAATTGAAATTTCATAGAGTAAATGGCGTTCGAGAATGGTTAAGATGGATTCAAGGCTATATGTAGCGATCGAGGATCTTCAAGGTGTGAGAAGGTCTAGAACGGAGATTACGGGAAAGGTGTCAAGGCTTGTGGTGTATTTGCATTATCATGGATTCTATCCACCAGTATCAGGAAAGTGAAGGTAATGACTTTAAATTCGTAGGAAGTCTCTTTAGGGTAAGTATTTCTAATATGGTGCATTTGGGGATAACTGAGGGAGTATTCATCGGCCTATGAGCCTTAGACGGTATATTTTTTCTTATGCTCGGGTTTCGTGCGGTGAGTCGGGATTGAGAATTGTGGTATTATGGAGCACTCGGAGGCTGAATTTTGAGCTTTTGGAAGGGTTTTGAAGAGGGGATTCGATAGTTCTTCACCAAGGTAAGATTTTTGGACTCTAAACTCGTTTATATGGAATTAAAGGTCGTATTTATGGTGGAAATTAGGGAAAATCAGTGTAAATTGGGTAATTAGGGCTTGGGATTAAGAGTCTTTAAAATGGGGATTTGAGGGGTCATTTGGACTCCGAATTTAGTGTTCTTTATATGTACGGACTCGTGAGGTGATGAAGAATAGTTCTGTATAAGAATTTCTGAGTTTCGGGACATGAGCCCGGGGGTCGGATTTGACCAATTTCGGGATTTTTGAGTATTTTTAATACATTTCGATTGGGATTAGTTCCTTAGCATATTATAATGATATACATCTGATTGTTGGTAGATTTGGAGCACTCGGAGGCCGAATTTAGAGGCAAGGGCACTGCGGAGTAGTGTATTAGCCGGTTTTGAGGTAAGCAACACTTCCAAACTTGGAACTGAGGGTTCGAAACCCCAAACTATTTGATATTTGATGTTAATTAAGGTGACGCACTTGCCAAGTGACGGGCATGCGGGCGTTTACCGAATATTTGTAGCCTGGCTCATCCCATGGCACTGTCTAATGGTTATCTCAGGTTGATATTTGTACTGTGAATGTGGTATTTACCTTGAACGCAATAGAAATCATGCTAAGTATAAATGTTAAGGCTTCACGCCAATGTGTTCAGACCGGAATGGTCGATTATTGTTGTCTCTATTCATGTTTAATGTTTTCATTTACTCAGTCTTGTTATAGTATATGTTTCATGCCTCGGTCTCGTAAGTTGCTAGCTTATTCTATATTATCATTGGTTTGGGCTGAATTTTCATATGTTAGAGCATTGTGAGTGAGACTGGAAGGTACTGACTGAGTGAGGCTTGGAGCCTGGTTTTGAGACAGCTATGAGGTCGGACTGCACACCGCAGCGATCCTGGAATCATGCCTTCGTTGGCTTGATATAGAGCTTGGGCTGAAAGGAGCCCCTCCGGATTCTTTACACCCCTAGTGAGCGCACATATACTGAGGGATGGATTTTCCTGGACATGGATTTCTCCGAGCATTATGTTCCGGAGATGGATTTTCTCCGTGGTTATTATGTTCCGGAGATGGATCTTCTCCGTGGGGGCTGGATCGGCCTTTTTCCTCAGTACTTGGTGACTGTATCACTTGTGTTTATGTAAAATCCGGGATGGACTTCCCTGGGCCGGGAGGCCGTATTCTAGTACTGAGTGGACCACCTTTTGAGAGCTTGATTAATAAGTACACATAATTCTTGATTCTATGTGAATTCATGCTAGTATGCAGAGTTACAGACATATATTGATGCATCGTGTTTATTTCCTGATATATTGTTGTCATGTCCAAGTNGAATTATCGGAGGTTTAGTCCGTCACTACCTCTCAGCCCGTAGTTTGGTTTCGTTACTACTGAGTTGGTGTACTCACGTTACCCCCTGCACATCGTGTGCAGATACAGGTACAACGGAATTCAGCTCAGGTCAGTGAGTAGCAACAGTTTCATCAGAGTTGACGAGGTAGCAGCTGGCGACCGTGATCTCATCTTCTCTTTCCTTTCTACCTGTCGTATTTATTTTCAGACTACGTTAGTCATTTCTTTTGGTTGTATTAAGTACTAGCAGCTCATGACTGTGTGACACTGGATCCGGGGTTTGTTGGATTTGGGTTTTGAATTTTATAAACTTGTTTCCAAATTTTGATTTATTATTATTTTTATCCACAGACTTGTTAAGAAGGATATTTTATTGGAATTATTATTTAGTTAGATAAAATGGGTGGCTTGCCTGGTTCCACGACAGGCGCCATCACGACTCCGGAAATGGGTCGTGACAATTTGGTATCAGAGCGCTAGGTTAAATAGGTCTCACCAATCATGAGCAGGTTTAGTAGAGTCTTGCGGATCGGTACGGAGACGTCTGTACTTATCTTCGAGAGGCTGCAGAACCTTTAGGAAAAATCTCACATTCTCGAACTCTTGTCGTGCGAATCCATTGATTCAACCGAAGCGTAATTCTTTGAACTCCTTCATGTATTCAAACGCGCACGTGAGCCCTCGGTATCAGTCGTGCACCGATGGTTTGTGGCTTCCATGAATGGGATGTGATTTTTGCATGATAGGGGCCAGTCTGGAGGACTTGAGGCCGGATTTTTGTCTGTAGCTTGAGTGCCGAGATTTCATTTGTGTGAGCATATGTATTGGGGACTTATATGTCCGTGGGTGTCCTTATTGATGGAACTTTGTGACTAGATGACTACGTGGTGAATTTGATTGATAGTTAGATGAGTTCAGGTTGTTTGATTGTGGCAAGAATGGACTAGCGGGAAATGTGGCAAGAACCATTAAGTATTTGACGTCTATATTGAGTTAGGATATGGCTTCAAGTTGTGAGTGTATTGAAGGAACTCTCGTCTGGTTTAGTTTTGGAGTGAAGTAGATTTTTCTGTTGTGTTATGAGTTCCTGGTGATGTTTTTTGGGCTGACCAATGCCCTAACAACGTTCATGTATTTAATTGACGGTGTATTTAACCGTGTTATAACTCCTTTGTTATTGTATTTATTGATGTCATCCTGACGTACTCTCGTAGTCAGGGATAGCATACTCGACATTTGATGATGGCATTACAAGGGTATAGGGAGGAGAAGCTTTGTGCGAAGTTCTCCAAGTGTGATTTTTTGGCTTAGTTCAATAGCATTCTCGAGACACATGGTGTCCAACAAAGGTATCTATGTGGTCAGACGAGTGTGAGTGGAGCTTCCAGAAGCTCAAGAATTCCTGGACTACAACTCCAGTGTTAGTATTGCCATCAACTTCAGGTTCTTATACCGCTTATGGGATGTCGAGGGCAGGCAGTGGTTGTGTTCTACTGTAGGAAGGTATAGTGACTGTGTGATAGATATGATATTCGAAAGTGTATAGGGAGATAACATTTTGAGATTTAGCAGGTAGGGGTATCTCCTGCGGGTTGTCCTGAGGTGTGTGACCCTTATGTTTATCTGTAGTAAGTTCTCTCTATCAGCAAATGATGCATGTTGCAATTTGATTTTAGATCGCTTGTGGGAGTTGGCATGACCATCACAATGGTGGATGCGAGATTGGCAATCAATTTGAGTGTTAGATGGTTTGGGTCATATAAGCTTATGGAGGATTTAGTTGAATTCCACCACAGCATGGTGGCAGTGATAATGTATGGGCATAGTCTTGTTTGTCGTGATCCTTGGCCTTGAGCCAAGTGGGAGGGTTCGTTATTGATAAGTTGATTACATGATTATGTGTTTTATTGGTTTCAGTTCGAGGTATATTGGTGCATCAGTTATGACCTGCAGAGGTGGAGTTTGGGTATGACTCGAGTAATGGAAATTTCTTCGATACAAGTTGTAATGTACTTTACGGATAGTGGAATTCATTGTATGATGAAGTTGTACTGGTAAGTGTATAATGTGTAATGTATGAGCGTGCTTGTTGCTTCAAAGGTGTTGATTACCTTCCTAGTATGTGGATCGCAAGCGGGGTCAGGTCGTTCTGTTTACTTGGTTAGTGTAATTGAAATTTCGTAGAGTAAATAGCGTTCGAGAATGGTTCAGACGGATTCAAGGTTATATGTTGCGATCGAGGATCTTCAAGGTGTGAGAAGGGCTAGAACGGAGATTACGGGAAAGGTGTCAAGGCTTATGGTGTATTTGCGTTATCATGGATTCTATCCACCAGTATCAGGAAAGTGAAGGTAATGACTTTAAATTCGTAGGAAGTCTCTTTAGGGTAAGTATTTCTAATGTGGTGCATTTGGGGATAACTGAGGGAGTATTCATCGGCCTATGAGCCTTAGACGGTATATTCTTTTTATACTCGGGTTTCGTGCGGTGAGTCGGATTGAGAATTGTGGTATTATGGCAAGAAGAAGTATCAATTCGAAGGTAAGTCAGAAGGAACTTGAATAAATAGGACAGCTTGGTAGTAGGTTGGATCGGGATAATAAGGGATATGGTTAGTTCTTTGGGTGTTTATAAGGTAACGAGTTGTTACAGGTGTTTATTAGCAATTCTCTTGGAATTTGGTGGCATGCGTAGCTTGGTTGAGTTAGAAGGATTCAGTCCTGACGGTTTGGTGTTGTACAAGTGTGATTTGGGAGTTCTTAATGGTTTCTACCACGGTTGGAGATCTATATTTCTATGGGCGTGAAGGCCAGGTGATGTATAGTGATTTTGTTTCCAGATAGGATCGAATGGAAAGTTCTTGGCTAGCTGGGTACGTAGTTGTTGTGGCTAGGAAGGGAGCATGAAGTCCTCATATTTATCATAGGATTGCATGGTGTATGCGGTATTTTGTGTATAGTGGAGAGTGACATATGTGAGGTCACGGTTCAGTTCTGGGGAGCATACCATAGGGAGGAAAGGGAGTCCGGACAGTGGAAGAGCCCGGGAAGGCCGGGTCATTTGACTCCTCTACTTCTTCTCCTATCTATAATCAGGGGACTGCTGCTCATAACTACTAGCTATCCATCTAGCCCATGATCGGGCGGCGAAAAACTACTTTAATGACGGAAACAGCCGGAAACTCGAGAGAGTCGCCTTTGGAGAAGCTCTTTTTTTTTTTGGCTATAGCGTCGAGCTAGGCGAATCAGCTTGTTTTGAACCAAGTTAATTAGCAGCACTAACTTTAATTTGAAAAAACGAAAGAAACTTTTTCTATTTCATTCAGGTGTATATCAATTTCATAAATAGAGAATGTGAGGGCCATGATGTAATGTTCTAGCACTGAATTTGACATTGTAAATCAATTAAGCGTCTAAGCAGGGGCGGAGCGGAGCAGAGCTAGCAGGCGAGGTACGGGTTCGGCTGAACCCAGTAATTTTGGTCCAAACTATATATTTGTCTTAAGAAATTTATTAAATATGAATAAATTATTAATTTCGAACTCAATAACTTAAACAAACTAATATCCCGAACCCATAAACTTCAAATCCTGACTCACTTTGCGTCTAAGCTAAATACATTCGAATGGTTAAGACATATAAGAGAGCATGCATTAAAAAGAGGTGTAAAAGCTTAAATTTTCTGTTAGTAGTATCTAAAAGAAACCTGAGTCTCTTACGATGTAATCTTCCTTTGTTATCCTAATTAATCACGAATACTTAAATGGGAAATTAACGTTTTTTATCGTGTTACGTGGAGTAGTAGATAGTTCGGTGTTGAAAAAGTTAAAACCTTTTATAAAATCAACTTAAAAATTGAATTTACATATAAAAAAAAATAGTACTATTACATTACAGTAAGATTAAAACCCTTTAAGCAAACACTAGGTCAAGAACGCAGAGCAAGTTGGCAATTAAGCACTAATACAAGACTGGTTGAACAATGTAAAGAAAATTGTAAAGAGTCGTACATACAATACAAGATTAGTTGAACAATGTAAAGATAATTATAATAAGCTATAAATGATAAAATTATAGATAGTTACGTTCCGCGTAGTAACTAAGATAAAACTAGTTTGACAATACAATTAATATAAAACCAGCTTAAAAACTGAACTTGCACAAGCAAAAACATAATATTACAGTATGTACAACAAGATTAAAACCCTAGAAGTAAACACTAGTTCAAGAACGTATGCAGGTTAGGCAATTAATTAAACACTACTACATAGTACATACAGGACTAGTTACACAATATTGTAGAGAAAGAATTGTACTAAATTGTAAACGATAAAATTCAAAAAAGCCCAATATGTTGAACATAAGAAAATTCTTTCTCAAAACTAAAGGGTGAATACACAGTTACCCACAAAAATAAAACTATTTATCTTTATCTACCCATTTATTTTTCTACCCATCAAATTAATTATATTTTCTACCTATAGTAGTTTTTGTGGGGAATTTTCTCTTTTTTCCAATTCTTTTTTATTTTTATGCTTCCTTTCTTTTTTCCTTTTTTCTCTTTTCTCGTTTTCTTCTTATTTTTTTTTCTTTTTTCTCTTTTTCTATTCATTTATTTTTTCCCCAAATCATATTATTGTTATTTTTATCATAACTTATTTCACTCAATTTGACTCCTTCTTTATTTTTCTTCTTTTTATTTTTTTCTTTATTTCTTGTTCCCTTTCTAATTCCATTTAACTCATTTTTCTTTATTTTTTGTTCCTTTCTAATTTCATTTACCTTTTTTTTTATATATATATATTCTTTTCTCTTCATAATCTAATTTTATTTACTGTTTCACTATTTTTTATTATTCTTATTCTTATACAATAAGAAAAAATAACTGATATAGTAAATATTTATTCACTTTTTTTTAAATATAACTAGTATAATGTACCTTTTTTTTTATTTTTCATTTTTTAATTCAATGATTAAACTGAAATAATATCAGTTGTCACTTCATCTAATTCACTGAATATCTCACTTACTGCTACTGAGCACCATAAATTACATAATCAGATTCTAAGAATCAACTTGTGATTTCCATGCAAACCTTGATCTCCTTCCCTACAAATATCAGTACACGCTCTACTATTAGCAGTAACACAACCAGTTATGGAGCAAGAAATCATAATCTACGGCCACCAAATCTCTATATATACTAGTTAGATTATAAATGATAGTAATAAAATATTGGAAAATATAATAAAAGTATAAGTAGCAAAAAAAACTTGTAATACCATATGATACTAATATGGTATACATGTATATCAACAGAGTATATGATTGCTCTAGAATATTACTACAACTATCTGCGACTATACTATTGTACCAAAACATTAAAGGATGCAATATAAGTATGAGAAAATTACATGCTCGCATTGCAAGATAAATATTCGCAAAGAAACTTGCTTTTATATACTAACATGGTATATAGTTGTATGGGGTCATTCCAACAATTGCAAAATATTACATAATACACATAATCTATGTCCATCGGCACAAAAAAAATTCCAGCACTGCAAATCATGTTCATATAATTAATTTCAGAATAGAATTCACTTAAAAATGTAGCTAAAATAACCAAAAAAATTTTAAACTACCATATGATACCAATATGGTATATAATTATACCAACATGATATACAATTTTACTTGTTAATTCTCGGTAACTATATGACTATACTACTATTACATAACGCACATGCATAAAGAGAAAAATAAAAAAATAGTGCACCACATATTTATATAATAAAGTATTTTAAGATATTGTACTATATTACTATTATTAAAAGAAAATCAAATAGTGTCAATTAAATGCAGCTAATACAATCAAAAACTGATTCAACTAGCATGTGATACCAATATAGTATATAGCTATACTAATAGGGTATATAGTTGTACGAGATCGTTCCAACAACTGCATATAACTATAAACACAATTACATAATGTAAAAAATCTATGTTCATAGGTACAAGAAAATTCAACACAACAATACATGATCATATAAATCATTTTGGAACAGAATACACTTAAAAATGCAGCTAAAACAATCAAAAATTTTTTTAACTACCATATGATACCAATATGACATATAATTATATCATTGGGGTATATAGTTCTACTAATTAATTTCAGGTAACTATATGTGATTGTACCACTATTACATAATACATATGCATAAAGAGAAAAATCAAAAAATAGTATACCGTATATTAATATAATAATGTATTTCAAAATATTGTACTATAATACTACTATATAAAACAAACGCATAAAGAAAAAATCAAAATGATTACATAATACACATGCATGAAGGAAAATTAAAAAAAATTCAAGATACTGTACTATTTTACTATTAATAAAGAAAAATCAAATAATGTACTAATTAAATATAGCTAATACAATCAAAAAAGGTTTCAATTAACATATGATACCAGTATAGTATATTGCTATACCAACAGGATATACAGTTGTACACAAAGAGTTTTAAATTTTTTTTTTAATTCTACTATTAAACTGAAATAATATGTAACGACCCGATCGGTTATTTTGTGTTATCGGATCCATTCCCCTAAATGAAACTTCCCATAGCGGCTTATTATGATTTATGACTTGCGGGGACGGGGGTTCGGGATTCGGAAGTGTTTAGAGCGATATTGGAATACTTAGTTCCTTAAGGTAGGCCTTTTTGGCCAAGTTTGACTTCGGTCAACATTTTTAGTAAACGACCTCAGAATCGAGTTTCGACAGTTCCGGTAGCTTCGTATGATGATTTCAGACTTAAGCGTATGTTCGGAACGAGTTTTAGATGACTTGGGAGCGTTTCGGCGCCCAATATCGAAATAAGAGTTTTCTTAAGTTCATATTGTGGTTTGGGATGAGTTTTTGTGTTATCGAGGTCCGAACAGAATTTTGAGACCGAGAATAGTTCCGTTATGTCATTTATGACTTGCCTACAAAATTTGGTGTCATTCTGAGTAGTATAGATCGGTTCGGTGCATTGTTAGCGAATCCAAGAAAACTTAAAGTTCCTAAGTTTGGTTCTAGGGGTTTTGAGGTGTGATTTTGAGTTTTAACGTTGTTGCGGGTGTTCCGAAGGCTCAAGAGAGTCCGTATTATGATTTGGGACTTGTTGGTATATTTAGACGAGTGCGGTTTCCCAGTCGCAGGTGCGAGACCGCTCCTGCGGCCCCAGCCTCGCAGGTGTGACCCCCAGGTCGGTTGCCTAGTTCTCGCAAGTGCGGGCCCTTTCCCGCAGGTGCAGAGTCGCAGGTGCGGACTCCTGCCTGCAGGTGCGAGCCCAGGCCCTTGTCCCATTTTTCGCAAGTGCGAGCTATTGCTTGCAGGTGCGAGACCGCAGGTGTGGTCATCTAGTCGCAGGTCTTTAAATGTGGGATTATCCCATTTTCATTCCATTTTCTTCTACCATAGACGATCTTGAGAGCTTGGAAAAGAGTCCCACGACCTAGATGCTAAAAGGTAAGTGAATTCTATCCTAAAGTTAGTTAATGCATGAATTCCTAGTTGAATTTAACTACCTAATTAGTGAAAATATAAGGATTTGGGTAGTAACCTAGGGCTTTTGAGAATTTAGAGAATTACCCGTGAAAATCATATAGTAACGATCCTTAGGTTATGGGTGAGTGTTTCCTAAAAGAATTTTCAGAATTCGAGCACACGGGCCCGGGGTTGGATTTTGGGATTTCTTCAAGAATGATGAATTTGACTAAATAATAGGAGAATTCCATGCTTTGAGTATAATTTGATATGTTAACGTAATGTTTGTCTAGTTTCGAGTCCTTGGGTGACGAGTTCAGAGTTTCGGGCGCAGTCACAACTCAGGGAGTAGGTTCGACGCGAGGTGAGTCTCCTCTCTAACCTCGTAAGAGGGAATTGTCCCCGTAGGTGATTTAAATGCTATGTGTGATGCTTGTGGGGGATACGTACGTACAAAGTGACGAGAGTCCCTACGTAGCGGCTATTATTATTATGTCCGGGTAGTTAGGCTCACATCATGCCTTGTCTTCCTTGAAATGAACTATATGCTTAATGAATTAATGTTACATGCGACTTATTCCCTGAGATCATGGAATTTGAGAAATTTTAAGGAATTGTTCATTGAAATTTTTTTTAAAAAGAATATTGTGTGTGCATGTGACCGCTTTGAAATTTACATTCCGCGAGCGGTGTGTGATATTCCCCCACTCTCATAGGAGCGGGTCGTACGCCACAACGGATTGAAATATGCACTTATGGTTCGGGTCGTTCGACCCTCGGCAATGCATAAATATGATTACTTTATGGCAAAGATGCACTTATGGTTCGGGCCGTTCGACCCTCGACAGTGCATAGATATGAGTACCTTATGGCAAAGTTGCACTTATGGTTCGGGTCGTTCGACCCTCGGCAGTGCACAAATATGGTTATTTTATAGATCAGGCCAGTTGTCGTTATCCCGTATGCACATTATAAATTGTTACTGAATTCGTGGATATTGATTTGACAGATATTTGGGGGAAGATGAAATAGTAATTGTTTATTTACTTCCAGTATTTACTTGGATTTCAGTGCTTTATATATTTGCTGCTTCACTACCTTTACATACCTACCGTTTTCATCATATACTGTTGAATTATAACTTTGGACCTTAGTGAGTGTCAAGTCGACCTCTCGTCACTACTTCTTCGAGATTGGAAGGGATACTCACTGGGTACATATATATATTTATGTACTCATGCTACGCTTCTGTACTTAATTGTACAGGTTCTGAGGCTGGTGCATCTGGTTGTCAAGCCGGAGCTTGATTCTGATTATAGAAGGACCTGACTTCACGGTGAGCTGCTTCTCCTAGCGATCTTCGGCAGCACCATGGAATTTCTTTTCCTTATTTTTCGTCTATTTCTTTCAGACAGTGGGACTGTATATTATATCTTTTTTATATTCTGTTAGTATGCCCGTAGGACTTGTGACACTAGTTCCTGGCACACACGTGGTAGTTATTATGGATTACGGGTCAGTATATATATTGGATCACGCCTCATTATGACTGTTCTTGATTAAAACTGGCTAATTCCCCTTTTCGATTTATGTTTTAAGCTTTAAAAACTTTGTATATGTTGAAATGATTAATCAGATAAGAAAGAACCCTTAGAAAATTGAGTGTTGGCTTGCCCGACCTCACTGTTGGGCGCCATCACGACCTGAGTCAGGGTTTTGGGTCATGAAAACATGGTATCAGAGCACTAGGTTCAAGTAAGTCTCACAAGTCACGGGAAAACCCAGTAGAGTCTTGCGGATCGGTACGGAAACGTCTGTACTTATCTTCAGGAGGATATAGGGTGTTAGGAAACCTCTCTTTATCCTTATTCTATCGTGCAGTCGATGGTTTACTAAATCTCATTTTTCTATTCTCTCACAGATGGTGAGGACGCGTGCATCTGATGTTCCATACCCGGGAGGGGCCGTTACCCCCGTTTTCCGAGGCTGTGGCAGAGGCTGGGGGAGGGCACCGGCCCGAGGTAGGGGACGAGGGCATCCCAAAGCTATTCCGGTTGCACCACCACCAGAGGATCCTATCATAGAGGAGCAGGATGAGGTGTCCCCAGTAGATCCTGCTCCAGTAGACTTCATGACAGCGCCAGGCTTCCAGAAGGTCATGGGCCGTATGCTGAGATTTATGGACACTATGTCCTAGGCTGATTTATTTCCAGCAGATCCTGCCGCTTCTAAGGCGGGAGGGGGAGTCCAAACCCCTACTTCCCAGGCTGCAGGCCAGACATCAGCATTACATCATACCCCGGGTACACTGCCCGTGAGTGGGGTCCAACTTGTTGCAGCAGCACCTGAGCCCAGACCAGCTGCGGACGACGATCTGCAGAAGTTATTGGATAGATGGACTCGATTGCACCCTCCAGTCTTCGGGGGTGAGCGAGGCGAGGATGCCCAGGATTTTGTGGACAGGTGCAGGGACAAACTGCACAACATGAGGATACTAGAGTCCCATAGAGTGGATTTCACTACCTTCCAGTTGGAGGGCAGAGCTCGTAGGTGGTGGCAGTC
This sequence comes from Nicotiana knightiana, assembly GCA_005239525.1. Taxonomy (NCBI): domain Eukaryota; kingdom Viridiplantae; phylum Streptophyta; class Magnoliopsida; order Solanales; family Solanaceae; genus Nicotiana; species Nicotiana knightiana. The sequence goes on along the minus strand of ML395255.1, from coordinate 10,209 downwards.
TTATATTCTTAGCAGGCCAGCAGATTCTCCTCCTGTCACTTGGGATCAGTTCACGCAGATGTTTCTGGATAGATATATTCCACCCTCTAAGAGGGAAGAGCTGTGGTATCAGTTTGAGCAGCTAGAGGAGGGACATATGTCAGTGACAGATTATGAGGCCAGATTTTCAGAGTTGTCTCGCCATGAACTCATGATACTACCTACTGATGCAGAGAGAGTGCGGAGATTTGTGGCTGGGTTGCATCCAGGTATTAGGGCCACCATGGCCCGAGAGGTGGAGATGGGTACTCCTTATCAGCTCGTGGTAGAGATTGCTCGCAGGATCGAGGGGTATCGGTCGAGGAGTAGGGGCAGCAGGACAAGAGGGCTAGATTCTCCGGAGATTTCAGAGGTGCCCCTAGAGGTCAGTTTAGCAGTATTCATCCCAGTAGGCCTTCATATTCAGCACCTCCACCACCTCCCCGAGGTGTTCCAGCGAGGCCTCATTTCAGCGCCATGCCAAAGCGTTCCTACCGTCCTCCAGCCATTCAGAGTTCACCCAGTGGTTATCCCAGTCATCTGAGATCCTCCGACCCCTACTTCAGTTCTATGCCAGAGGGCTCACATCGCCGTCCGGCCATTTAGGGTTCTTCTTCGGGGCAGCAGACTATGGTACCTGGAGGTTGTTACGAGTGTGGGGAGCCAGGGCATATGAGGAGGCATTGTCCCAGGTTTCGGGGCAAGGCCGTACAGCAGGGTTATCAGCCGATGGGTCCAGCACCAGCAGTCCGGCCACCTAGAGGTGGAGGACAGGTCGGCAGGGGTTGTCCTAGAGGTGGAGGCCAGTCAGGGGGAGGTCAGGCAGCTCCTGTTCACTCTGGTGGAGCTCATTTCGGTACTCTAGCTAGATTCTATGCCATTTCGGCCAGATCAGATGCAGTGGCCTCAGACGCTGTGATCATAGGATTTATCTCAGTATGTGGTAGAGAGGCTTCAGTATTATTGATCTAGGATCCACCTATCCATATGTTTCAGCATTATTTGCTCATTTTCTGGATGCTCCTCGCGAGTCCTTGGGTTCTCCTATAAATGTGTCCACTCCTGTGGGCAATTCTGTGGTGGTAGACCAGATCTATCGGTATTGTGTTGTCACGATCCAAACTGATGGGTCGCGACGGGCACCCGATACCTTACTCGATCGAGTACCAACATATTGTATTTTTCTAATTGNAGGTCGGGATAGAGTCCCGCCATACCAAACAATACCCGTCTAAATCATACTAACCAAACAAGCGACTCCGAAGCAAATAGAGCGCACCAACATCTTCTGCTGAGCTGATAGCCTATTGGAGGGCTCTCGACCTGTCTATCGGGACCTGCAGGCATGAAACACAGCGTCCCCAGGCAAAAGGGACGTCAGTACGAATAGTGTACCGAGTATG
>ML395253.1:29982-58157 GCA_005239525.1 Nicotiana knightiana | reverse complement strand
TATATATATATATATATATATATATATATATAAATTTTCTTCTATTTAAACATAGGAACAAATCTTATATTCTAAGAATGTGAATATTTTTGTTGTTTTTAATTTTCTTAAATAAAACCTATTATTAGTAAAATAAAAATTTAAAATATTAAGATTAGACCTAAAATTAATATTTACACCAAAAATAGTATAGAATTTGGGTGTGGTAAAAAATTAGTTGTTCACACTAGGTGGTTATACAGCTGTACCAATAGAATTTTTTATTGTAAATAGAAATGTACATTATTTGGGGTTTCCCCTGCTATATAAAGTAGACCCCAATCATTTGTAAGGATCATATTATCACTGCAAAAAAAGACATTATCTTACTTTCCTCGCTTATTGCGCTTCAGAATCGTTCAACTTTAAAGCTCTTACTTTATTGTTTTTGCTTTAATCCTCTCTAACCCACCTCGAGGTCCCCGCTGCTCTAGTAACATTGGTTTGGTTCATTAGTCCTACTCATTTAAATTCTATATTACTTGTTTATTAATTAGTATTGAACTATATCATGTATCTTTAAAATTACAAATCAAATTTAATTGTTACTTGTATTTTTTGAGGTAAACAGAAGTTGAAGAAGAACAAGAATATTTAGTCTTTACCTCAAGATGTTTTGCATGTCTTATGCGCTTTCTATTATCGCATTTCACCTTTTTGTTACCTTAAGATCATGTTCTTCAATTTGTTAATAATTTTTTTAGGATCAATATAATTAGCTTATATCCCAGACTGACTTCTTAATATTATGGTATAGATTGGTGTTGAGTTTTTACTTCTTTATTAGTTGATGGAGAAGATTTTACTGTTGATTATGAGAGTTTTCCGTGGAAAGAATATATTTATATATAGAGCCCGTTTGGCCATGATTTTTTTTTTTAAATTCGTGTTTGGCCATAACATTTTTTTATTTTTACTTGAAGATGAATTTTGAAATTTTTCAAAAATTTGTAACACTCCAAAATGTTGTTTTTCAAAATTTTCACTTAGATCACCCACAAAAATTAAAAAATAACCCAATATTATATTCATATCCAAACACAACTCTAATTTTCAAATACCATTTTGCACTTTAAAAAAAAAATTCAATATTTTTGGAATTTTACAATTCTTATGTCCAAACACCCACATATATAGACAGTCAATCAATTATATTAGTTATTTAATTGTGCATACTGTGTTATCTGAAACTTCTCTCTGCTTTTGCTCACTTTCTTGAGTTCTTCTAGAGGCTAAAGCGCATTAAGAAAACCCCTTTTGCTGGAAAACCATTCCTGTAACACATAAATCGGACTAATCAAAGACTTATGAATTAATTTCGTCAAATGCAACTAATAAATCGCATTCTTCTATAATTACGAGTCACGATTAAGTCAAACTTATATACAAATCAAATGCCACATATAAATCGTATTTACCAATTGCAACTTACAAATCTCATTACATGATTTATAAATCACAATCATAAAATACGATCATAAATCATGAAATGCGACTTAGAAATCGCCATCACGACTTAATAATCACATTCTTGATTTACGACTTACAAAGTGGTTCATGATATGTGACTTATAAAGTGTATTTGGAATATAAAGCGCATTTATGATTTTCCATTTATAAATCGTATTCATATTATGTGACTTATAAAAGAGGGGTTTTGCTCCACGGAATAGAACCTCTACAGTTCAACGGCACTCCCACTATTTCACAGGTTTCAAGGCAAAACAGCTGAACATAAAATTTACTAACAAAAGAAAAAAATGAAACTTGAATAGACATGCATCAAGATAAAGTACCACATATCTTGACGTTCGAGACCAATAAAACCCACAAAAAATATTCTAAAATAATTACAACAATTTTCAAGGCTAAACAAATAAATAACAGAAAATTTAAGCAAAAAGAATAAAAAAAATAAAAATAAAGAGCATACCGTGTACTTCAAAAGAAACAAATAAATTTGAGGACTTGAACATGACCCTTTTTAATTTTACTAATTCAATATAAACAATGAGATTATAATAGTGTCTTTTCATTTGCACTCCAGTTTAGACTTTAGACACTATCTTTCAAAGTAAAATGAAGTGGCCGAGAGACAATTAAAGGACATAAATTTAATAATGATGGGTACAAAGGAGACTATGTTGCATTATCACAATTTTTGTTATTTATCGTGAAATGTATTTAATGATTGCCCGTACATTAATATCAGTATAGCTTAGTTACTTATTTAATGAAATATATTTATTACGGAGAAGAGTCAAATATATCCTTGTACTATTAAAAAATGTTTAAACATATTTGTCCCTACCCTTATACTATCTTTCAAATATACCCCTCAATTGGACGGACTGCCACGTGGCACCTTAGGATTAAAGAGATTCATCCTCCTTTTTTTTACCAGATTCATTTTTCCTCTATCCATAACCCGACCCAAAGTCAGCCCTTCACTTAAAAAACCCTGAACGAGTGGAATCAACTTCCATTTTTTCGTTTCTTTTCCATTTCGTTTTACTTTGATTTCTTCTTACTCATTGTCTGTTATAACACAAACGATTGTGCCTCATAAATTGATTTTGAGTTTATATGGAATCAGAAAATTTTCTATCCATATATCTATCAACCACAGCAAATGAGAGAGCAAAGTATTTTGATTTTGAAATCATGGTCTTACCAAAGAAGAAAAGGCACCCAACTTATCTGACACCTCATTCTTTTGGCATGAAGCTTGAGCTAAAATTTGAACAAAACATAAATAAATTTTTTAGAACAAGAGGACTCAGATTCGATTTTCAGAATTCTAAGGCTCATGTGTGCATTTTTATCTTACAAATAGAAGACAACAATGTCATGGCTGCAAAATCACTTGTGAATTATCTCAAAATCCAACTTTGACAGCATAGAAGTTGAAAATTATCACTGGCTCTATTACTCAAAAAGAGGAAGATGCAACGTCCAAAAACACACACACAAAGGCAGGCAAGTTTATGGAAGCTGCCGGTATCGGATTGAAAACATATAAAGATTAATGCTTATTTTGACATGAACTTACTGACTTATTCAAAGTATTTTATGAAAATGGGTTGTTGGTTTGGCTGCTACAGACAATCATTATAGTGAAATGAGGGGTTTAATTGGATATGGGTATTTTTTAATTGGTCGGATACGGATCTAATTAGGGGCAAGTTAGAATTGAACCGGGTATTTTAATTTGGGGCATGTCTCTTTAATCCTGTGGTGCCACATGGCAGTCCGTCCAATTAAGGGGTATATTTGAAAGATAGTATAACGGTAGGAAAAGATATGACCAAATAGTATAACGGAGGGTATTTTTAAATATTTTTCGATAGTACAAGGATATATTTGACCATTCTCCGTATTTATTATCCTTTTGGCCATGTACTCCCTATATAATAACACACACGTTCCATAAGATATAAGTACTAAATTATCAATTGTATTATAAAATAAATTATCTATTTTTAAGGGAGTAACAATTATTAGAATACATAGTTACATTTTCGTACAAAAAAAATAAAATTACAAGAATATCATTTAACTAAAGGGTAAAATGGTCGATTAATCTGTGATGGGTATTTAGGTCTCTTATCTTAGGGTCATAGGCTTCCCTTATACTGTAGTGTGATAGAGAAGTCATAGAAAAGAACATTTAAGTGACTCATTCGTTATAATTTACATGACGTACTGACTTAAATAATTTAACTCAATACGAAATTTAAGAAAAAAATAAATTCTTTTAAAATATGTGGCTTTAACTATATTATAATACATATATAGTTATAATATTTTTAAAACTTATTATGATAAATATACCGTAATATTTACATGACTATAATATTATTTTGTTAGAAATAAAATAAAATATAGTATAAAATTATTTTCAACCACATAAAAAATATATCACATAAAATAAAATAATAGTATAAAGTTAAAATTATTATCACTGTACTTTGGGGTTAGCAGCCGGCACGTGACAAAGATACTGTAAGACAGTACTAATTTTCTTTTTATTCAAAATTCTCAACACACTGTAAGCATTCAAGAATGCCAAAAGCTGTCAACTTCACAACACACTGAACGCAATTTTTCTTCAAATTTCTCTGTCTGTGCTTCAAAGATCGTTTTCCCAAATTTGCCCAGGTACTTATCCTTTTCAAGATCGTTCTTTTGTCTGAAATGTTTGAATTTCTGATCCATTTGAGACTTATTTTGCTTCTGGCAATTTTTCTTTAATTTTTTTGTTAATTATTTTTCTTTTTGTTGTCATTATACTATGAAGGCAAAATCTTGAGTTGGGTTTAGCTTATTTTGTCCTTTTGCATGTTGTTGTTTTCTAAATTTTGTTGGAATTTTTGCTGGGTTTCTAGGGTTAACTCCATTTAGGGCTTGCTCCCGTTCATTTCCCTTAAATTGTGAGTTCTTATGGATTTTCAGTCAACTTAGCCATTCTTGAGCAAAAAGTTTGCATCTTTAGCCTTTTATTGGTGCATGATGTCCTAGAATTTTACTTTTTATGGTTTTCTTGCTTTTCTTCTTGCTGTAGTAATTGGAGATTGTGCATGGATCTAAGTGGTGACTGGAAAAAGTTCAGAGCTTTGTATTTGGGTTATTAATGTGAGCGAAAGTTGTGATCTTTGTTGTTGTGGCTATTGATTTCGATTGAAATGGAACAAGGCTTTGGTTCAGACTCTGTTCCACCAGCAAGGTCCATTGACAAGTCCAAGGTTTTAGATATTAAGCCTATGAGATGTCTTATGCCTGTTTTTCCATCCCCAAATGGAATGTCATCTGTTTCAACTCCTCAACCCTCACCTTTTGTGTGTGTTCCTCCAAGTGGTCCTTTCCCACCTGGGGTTTCTCCGTTTTATCCATTTTTGGCCCCGAATGGGTCCGGAAGATCAGGTGAAAATCAGGAAGCTTTTGGTTTTGGGACGCCTATATCTCCAGTTCCTTTAAATTCATTCAGAACTCCAACTGCGAATGGAGACACTGGGCCAAGGAGGCCCGGCAGACCTCGTGCTACGAATGGCTTAGTTGCAGAAGATGATGGTGTCAGCGATTCACAGAATCAGAGTGACCAATTCGGCAGTGGCTATAGCGTGCACATTATTGATGTAGAAGACACAAGTACAGGGAAAAAAAGGGGAAGACCAAGAAAGACTAGGATGAGTCATCCAGCTAACTCCCATGTCGAAGTGGATGTCGATCCAATCCTAAATCAGCTGCTTGCGTCCTTTAAACTTGTCGATGTCGATCAGGTTAAGAAAGCTGATGGTGACAAGGAGCTAGTTGGGCGAATACTATTGGCATTTGATGTGTTTCGTAGAAGGTTGACCCAGATTGATGAGAAAAGGGGTGAGACTCCAGGTTCTGCAAGAAGGCCGGACCTAAAGGCTGCTAATTTGCTGATGACAAGGGGAGCTCGGACAAATCAGACAAAGAGGATTGGAAATGTACCTGGGATTGAAGTTGGTGACATATTCTTCTTCAGGATGGAATTGTGCCTAGTTGGTTTGCATGCACCTAGTATGGCTGGGATAGATTATATGAGTGTCAGACTTACAGGGGATGAAGAGCCTATTGCTGTTAGCATAGTGGCCTCTGGAGGATATGATGATGAAGGGGATGATGGGGATGTACTAATTTATACTGGCCAGGGTGGAGTCCAGAGAAGGGATGGCCAAATGTTTGATCAGAAACTTGAGAGGGGTAATCTTGCTTTGGAAAAGAGTATGCATCGCGGCAATGAGGTGAGAGTAATTAGGGGTGTTATAGATGTTACAAATCCGAGGGGTAAGATTTATATGTATGATGGCCTTTACAGGATCCAGGAATCATGGGCAGAGAAAAGCAAATTGGGTGACTGCAGCATTTTCAGGTACAAATTGCTTAGAGTACCTGGGCAGCCTGAAGCATTTACATTGTGGAAATCAATTCAGCAATGGAGAGATGGAACAGCGACACGTGTTGGAGTTATCCTACCCGACCTAACATCTGGTGCAGAGAGTCAACCTGTTTGTCTTGTAAATGATGTTGATGATGAGAAGGGACCTGCTTATTTCACATACATCCCAAGTCTGAAGTACTCAAAACCTTATATGAAGCCTAATCCATCTATGGGCTGTCAATGTGTTGGCGGATGCCAACCTGGAGGGTCCACTTGCCCTTGCATTCAGAAAAACGGAGGCTTTTTGCCCTTTAGTTCACTTGGAGTTCTTGTGAGTTACAAAACCTTGATACATGAGTGTGGTTCTGCCTGTTCCTGCCCTCCGAATTGCCGAAATCGAATGTCTCAAGCAGGTCCTAAAGCGCGTGTGGAGGTCTTCAAAACAAAAAATAGAGGTTGGGGACTTAGGTCTTGGGATCCCATACGTGGAGGTGGCTTTATTTGTGAATATGCTGGAGAAGTTGTTGAAGAGTCTAGGGTAGGTGAGCTTGGCATTGACGGTGACGATGATTATATATTTGATACTACCCGCATGTATGAGCCATTGGAACCTGTGCGTGATTATAACGACGAATCGAAAAAGGTCCCCTATCCCCTTGTTATAAGTGCAAAAAAGGGTGGCAATGTTGCTCGTTTTATGAACCATAGTTGTTCACCTAATGTATTCTGGCAGCTTGTTGTACGTGAAAACAACAATGAGACATACTACCACATTGCCTTTTTTGCCATTAGGCATATTCCTCCCATGCAAGAATTGACTTTTGATTATGGCATGGTTCCACCAGACAAAGCAGATCGTAGGAGGAAGAAGTGCTTGTGTGGGTCATTGAACTGTAGAGGGTACTTTTACTAGTAGTCATGGTCTGATGAAAGAAATGGAGTTCACTGGTCACCACTGAATTAAGGTTTGTTTTCCTTTTTAAGTTTGAAAATATCTTGTTTCCTTTATGTTTATGCTCATTTTGAGTTTTAATCCATGTTTGCTAGTTATCATGTGAACATAAGTTATGCAGAAATCTGAATAGCATTTTAGCTGTCTAAAGTTGCTTTATCTTCGTTGAGTTTATGAATTGAAGTGTTTCTGAAGATGACTTTTTTCTACTTTTTGATTTATTCGCCGGGCCTACTCGGATAAGGTTGCAAGGTTTCTATGTTGCCCTTCATCTTCACCAGTGTGCTCCCATTCTCTTTTTCTTGAATCCTATTTTTACAGTCCTTGCATACCGTTTTGTGGGACACAATTTGATAGAGGCACAGAACACAGGGACTTAAGAATTGATTGGGTCGTTGGAAGTTAATTGACTGTAATGATGATTTAACTTCAAATAGTTTAATGAATATGAGCGGTTAGAACTTTGTGGAATATTATTTGTGAAAGTGTGAGATATTTTCATGTTTACATGATGGGGGAGTCTGAAGGTGCTTCTTGGCTAGAGATTTGACTTGGGAGAACTTAGAGATGTTAACCTGTCTTCCTTAGACCTTAGTACCTTGGAGATCTAGACCATACTTATTCACCTGAAATTTTAGTTCATATTGGCATATTGCTAACAAGGGAGGCAAGATATGTCATGGTTTGTAAAATGAGCATCTTCCTATTCTAAAATTATCTTTTTTTCTTGACTATTAAGGTAAATTTTATTTAGTAAATAAAATGTCAGTACCTAGAAGGTATACTGCTAGGTACAAAATGTATATGAGAAGAATCTATATTCCTTCACTAACTATCTTGACCATCTAAGAAATCTAGCATTGATTCTATGTCATTTACATCATTTCCTCCACCCCATAATTTTAAATTATATGGGCATCTATATTTTACAAAAGAAATAGTTTCTATTTTCTCCTCGAAAACATCCAAGATACCTCTCTAACCAAACTTTGCCAGAAATACTTAAAAGGATTGCTCCCCACAGCTCTCTGTGTTCCTTTCTGAACATTTTATTCCTGTGAGCTAGCCTGCTCGTTTTACATTCCCCTGTGTCACCCCGTGAACTTAAATAGATATTCATAAACATGCTATATATCTGCCATGAAAGTGCAATGCAGCAATGTGTGTCTTGCTGATTTAGTGTCTTCTTTGCAGAAGAAACACCTCTGCATTTATTAAATCCTCATTTTGTAGATTGTCATGTGTGAGACACCTCATCCCCTGCTATCCGTTTTAAACGAGCCACTTTTGTTGGGGATTTTGTTCTCCTTAAATATTTCTAGGGAAAAAAGTGGTTTGACTTGTCAATCTCCTCCTTATCAAGGCTTGGTAGCAAACTTTGACAGAAAATTTACTTTTGCTTTTTCCTTCTACCATAAGGCATCCTTCCTGTTTTTAACACAGTTACTTAATCCAGTATTTGTAGTAATACGGGTACCCTATCAATTCTCCAATCATTAAAGTTTTTTTCATAATTCTATCTTCCATCCATCCACTCCAATCACTGTGCAATTGTAATCTCCTTATAGTTGCTTGATTGAAGAGACCTGAAAGTTGTCTTTCAACGCACCATTATCCGTCCATTTATCCAGCCACAATCTGTTGATTTCACCATTTCCAACTTTGAATATTATTCTGTCCAAAACTTGATTTTGCAAATTTCTGATTTATCTACCAACAGCCACACCATATGACCTCTATTGGCTTTGAGCACCATCTATTCTCCATTCCATATGTGCGTTTGATCACTCTTCCCATAGATGTCTCTACAATGCCATTTGAATAAGAGACTTTTATTATGTAGTCTAAAGTTCTTAATACCCAAATCACCATTTGGTTTAGCTTTCATCACTGTGCTCCATTTTACCAAGTTGATTTTTCTTCTGTCCATAGAAAATTGCATCTACTTATGTGTAACTTGACGTCAAGTATGTAAGAGTTCCAACCAATACACTGTTTTTCCCAAGGTTTCAGCTTTCTTTACACTTAGCCACGATTCTTTGCCACACACCCGAATCTTTGGGTCTGGCTCCAACAGGTGATCCCAAAGTAAACTGTTCGAAAAATTTCTCCCCTGCATCTCAGTTAGCTGGAAAGATCTGCTTGCTCTGAGATAAATGTGTAAACCAGAAATTGCCAAAAAGGCCACCAATTAGATAGCTTTTAAGCAAAGTAATTGTACTTGCCCCATTTAGGAACCAATATTACCAGCTGGGTACAAAATGTGAGACATTTCCACTTAGTTTCCTGCTTCTCCATCAATTTTATAGCCTGTAATCATATGCATTTATTGAAAGTCTCCATAACCAATAATATTAAGAAAGATGATAAAGTATGCCTTAATCCCCTTGTAGGGGCGAAGAAACCTACTGGAGTGCCATTGATCAGTATAGAGAGCTACTGTTGATATACAAGTCTTCATCCACAAGACCCATTTATCCCCAAAACCTATTTGTTTCTTTACGTTTAAGAGAAAAAACCAAGTTACATGTTCACAGGCATTTTCCAAGTCCAATTTGCACAACACAGTTCTTCTCCCTTTCTCAACATGTCTAAACATTGATTTGCTGCCAAGCCACATTTGCCTTCCCTTAATAAAAAACCTGCTGATTTCCAGATGTCAATTTATCTATCACCGTCTTTAGCTTCTGTTACTTTTGTTTCGTATGGGTAGACTATCCAATGCGCGTTGAGAGAGTAGATATAATGATCTTCCTCCATCCCGATTTATCCAAATGGGTAATGATGGCCTTGAAATTTTAGGATATTTTAAAATAATACTAGTTGGAAAATGGGTGAAATATATAAAAATTTGCATCAAATTCAAACAATTATTAAGTGATATTTGAGTGTCAGTTTGAATGTTCACCTTATTGTATGTCAGTTTGAGTGTTTTAAGGTCAAGAAAATCTTCTTTTTGGAATTGACTAAAATAGGAAGTAGATCAAATAAAATGGATGGAGCATTGCACCTTAAATCAACTGAATTCTTTACTACAGTTGTTTGTCTGAAGGAATTCCTCCTCTTATCTTCTTTCTCTGATTCATTCCTTTCTTCCCATTTGATCTTCTTTGTTCCTTCGTTCTTTGAAAGTCATGGACGCATAACACTAAACATGTTGGTTTTCCTCTTGTAGTTGAAGGTAGGAGCAAGGTTTTGGACTTGTGATGCACCCTCAAAACGGACCGCCTTTGAAAGCTAATATTATTAATCACTGGAAGCCAAACCAGTATAATTGTAGCCTATCGCTTGCAACAATGCTAGACCTTTTGTAGCTTTTGATGTACTAAAACTTAGGATTGTTGTTGACAGGGTAAAACCAAATGAAGGCAGGTTGTTGCTCTCCATAATTTTCCCCATCTTTGGCTAAACGATGTTATTGCACTATTCCATATCAATGTATTAAACTGTTGTGTTATTTTGTTGCTGCTACATCTTTCTTTGTCCATTCATTCTATGTTGTTCTGATAACCTATAGAGGGTACATACTTGGTTACATACCAAATTTAGGAATTTAGTTCAAACATTAGGTGGCGGTAAGTTTATTTCCGGCGGAGAATCTCTCTTCACCGTTTGGCCTACACCTCCTCATGACTAGTAGATAGCTGGGTTCACGCTGGTTTCTTTGTTCACCTTATTGTTTTTGGTAGGGGTCATTCAAAAATAGCTAGGGGTCATTCAAAAATAGCCACAGTTTCAAAAGTAATTGAAATTTTGCCACTTTTCGTGTAAAGATAAATCTGAACGAATAATATACCGGACTTCCAACATAATATACTGGAGTTCTATTATAATATACTGGTCCAACATAATATGCTGCAAGTTCATACACAGGTGCTCCAATTTCCAGTATATTATGCTGGAACTTTCCGCGTGTTGGAATTCCAACATAATATGCTGGAATTTCATACACAGGTGCACCGATCTCCTGGAATTTTCCGTGTTGCAGCAAAATAGTGGCTATTTTTCAATGACCTTGCAAACACTAATTATTTTTGAAGGACCAGTCCGAAAAATGGTTAGCCCGTGCTATTTTTACTATTGTTTTGTGTTGCTTTTAATCGGGAATTCCAATGATACAATTATAGAATTATCTTGTCGTAATCGGAGCACAAATAGTAGAAAAAAAAAAATTGAGTTGATATCTTTTTAGTTACAAGTAAATGGTTAATTCCTTGGATGGTCACCCATCTTATGGAAGTATCTTATCACAATTTTTGCTTATTTTAGGTCAATAAATCACCCAACTATTGTCCTTAGACTCAATATAAATGCACATATTTAACATGTCATGTCATATTAAAAACTTATTTTTAATAATAAAAATATTATTGCAACCAAATTTATGTGATTAAATCAGGGAAAGAGGAACCAATTACAATAATTTGGCTAGTAGAAACGGCAAACATTAATTTAAAAAATTATTTTCAATGATTTACATAAAAAGGATTTAAACATATTTTCATTCTTTGAGAATAGTGAAAAGTGAAATTAAAAAAAATAAAAAGGAATAGGTGCCTTGATACTAACATTTTATTTAAAATAAATTCTCAAAAAGTGAACTTTATTTTGCTTTCTTGCGTATAAATGGTCTGAAACGGGTTGCAGAAAATTGCAACTCGTCTTGTTTTGAAAAAGAATAAATGGGTTTTATTATTAATATAGGAAAAAAAAGAAAAAGGAAATTGCAACCCAATTTATGTGATTAAATCAGGGAAAGAGGCACCAATTATAATAGGTTGGCGAGTAGAAACGACAAACATTAATTTAAAAAATTGGTTTCATTGATTTAAATAAAAAGGATTTTACACATATTTACATTTGTTGAGAAAATATAGTGAAAAGTGAAATTGAAAAAACATAAAAACGAATAGGTGCTTTGATACTAACATTAATATAAAATAAAGTACTCAACTTCTTAAAAAGTGAACTTTATTTTTACTTGCCCGTGTAAAAATTGTCTGAAATTGGTTGCAGAAAAAATGTACCTTGTCATTTTTTTTTTGGAAAAATATAAATGGGTTTTATTATTAAAAAATAGGATTTTAAATATGTGTTTTTTAGTTTTTGAGTTAAAAAGCAATAGTCGGGTGACTTTGTTGTCCTAAAACAATCAAAAGTGATTTTAATAAAATACATAATTTGACTTATGACATACTCTCACATACGTAAACATGTGGTATAACAACCGTCCAAGGAATTGACTTGCTAAATATGAGATTTATATATTTGAATGTTGAAATACCATTGTTGTTTACTCGTAAGTTAGTAAATCAATGTGATTATCATGATATTTTTTCTGGTCAAGAAATGAGTTACAATGGTTAAATTAATATGTTATTGTTGTTAAAATACAGAAACAGACTAAACATGAGCAAAGGTAGTTAAAGATAAATCTGAACGAAAATAATGTTCAAAATCCGGAAAATATTCCAGTATATTATACTGGAGTTCCAACATAAGTATATTGGAACTCCAACATATTATACTGGAGTTTTAGTATAATATACCGGTCTAGCATAATATGCTGGAAATTCATACACATGTGCTCCAATCTCCAGTATATTATGCCGGAATTTTCCGTATTACAGCAAAATAATGACTATTTTGAATGACGAGTCCAAAAATAAACTAGCCCGTGCTATTTTTACCCATCTTTAATTATGCATAGAGGAATACCAACCGTGCCACCAAAATGAAGTCGAATTGAGTGGGCTTTTTTGTTCCTAACAGAATAATATGAAGGGGTGAACTAAACCACAATTGAAATTTAAGACCTCTTTCCATTAAAAATAATCGGCGCGAAATGTCCGGATGAATATGAGAATTATAGTCCTAACTTTTTTAACGGTAATGAGAGAAAAAAGAAGAGGAAACATCATTCTTGGGTTCAGTTTTGTCGTCAGCATGTAGAGCTGCGAAACCTAGTTTTGATCAAAAAGGGAGAGAGAGAGAGAAAGAGGAGAGAGAAAAATAGGGTGGCACTAAGAGAATTCTTGTTTCTTCTTCCTCCTCCTCCTCTCCTAAGTTTTTTCTTTTGGCACCAGCACCCCTCAATATAGAATCTTGATTTTTTTTGCATCTCAATTATATATAAGTTATTATGGGTATGGTTTTACGTCTATAATAATAAAAATAAAAAAAGTATATAAATTTCTAAGCTTCAACTTTTAGATATATTGTGATGGGAAGTGGGATCACAAATCAAGATTTGGCTCTTTCTTCCAAATCTATGGACCTTCCTAAATTGAAGAACAGGCTTTATCAAGTTTGGAAGGGTCGCAATGTAAGCTCTTTTTCTTTTTGAAGAAATTAATTGCATTGCATGTAATGATGCATGAAAGAAATTTGCCTAAAGTTGTAGTTAAATTCTCTTAACAAAATTATGGTAATTAGAAAGAGCCTTAATTGTGCAAAATATTATATATATCCGATACCTGGTTAACTGTTTCGCGTTGTGAATGGACAGAACGTTTAAGTTCTATCTGGTCAGATAACAAAAAGAAATGCTCACTGATTTGAGGTTCAATTACCTTATTATCCCATAGTAGATGACATTAATATTGAGGAAGATGTCCAAGGTCAGTTTTGAGAAAGAGATTTGTACTAAAGAATTGTGGCATTGCTATTGCCAATATATGAACTTAAATAGAGATGCTTTATGGTCACTGACATCGAAATTTTCCTCGCGGAAGAACTTGATTCTGCGAATATATGAAACTGGGGCCTAACTCAACCCCAAAAGCACCAATGTGGGACTCTAACCTACTCTAACATCCCCTAGCACGCCTAGAATACCAACTGGAGCGTGGACAATATATCATACGGGCCCAAACGGGAATAGACCTGACTCTAATACCATGTAAAGATATGGTACTTGTGCCTAACTCAACCTCAAAAGCTAGCTCAGGAGGGGAGGATTGTCCAAGTTCATATAAGGAGACCAACAGTCCATTCCCCGACCAATGTGGGACTCTAACCCACTATAACACCTTGTGATCTCGGTTATCATTAGGGTGCAATTGCAGCTGCAATGTAGTAGGGGCTTTTACAAATTCATATTGGCTTCATTTATCATAAGCTAATGCAAGCAGACAATTACTACCTATCTTTTAATGCAGAATAGCTCAATCGTAAAAGCTTTGTCTAATGTTTCAGAAATTTCTCTGTGGGGGGAGATTGATCTTTGGTCCCGACGCAGCATCACTCTACTTATCAACATTTCTGATAGGGGCTCCTGCATTGACATTTTGCATAAAAATGCTTTTGATGATACCAAAAGTCAGTCCAGTATATGGGCATGTTGTACTAATTGGGGGCCTCATCATCTCAGTTTTGGTATGTAATTAAGTATTTGAGGATAAAATCACATAGTATATTTTATACGAAGAATACTCAAACCTAATAAATTGATTCAATGCAGGCCTTGAGTTTTCTGTTCATGACATCTTCAAGCAATCCAGGAATAGTTCCTAGGAACTCAAGACCACCCGACTTGGATGAAATATTAAATACAAGTACGGCATCTATGGAGTGGGTCAACAATGCTGCCCCTGATGTAAAGTTACCTAGAACAAAGGATGTTTTTATCAACGGTCATTCTGTCAAAGTCAAGTTTTGTGACACATGTTTGCTATATCGTCCTCCACGTGCTTCCCATTGCTCAATTTGCAACAACTGCGTTCAGAGATTTGATCATCACTGTCCGTGGGTTGGTCAGTGTATTGGAGTTGTGAGTCATCTGTTCAATTCTTAGTATGGTTTCACTATCTCTTTTCTGTTGATATTTCAAGAGTAGGTTCTTCATCTTTTACATTGGAAAACAAAAAAATATAAAGGCAACATACATTTTCGCTCAGGCATCCAACATTTTGTATCAGTTAATATTTGATTAGCTTCTACTCTTGTAGGGAAAAAGATACAGACATTTATTTTGTAAGCGCGGAGCAAGTCTATTTTTATTGGATAGTTTTCTTCTGGTCGTCTCTGTCTATTACTGATCAGGAAAGAAGCTGAATTGTTGTCTGCAGAGTTCGTCTGCTATAAAAGAAAGCTCCCCTCTTTCGCTTCATCAATAAATTTAACTTTTTCCTTTTGTTGCTCTGGTTGCAGCGCAACTATCGGTGCTTTATACTCTTCATATCAACAACAACAACTTTGTGCATATATGTTTTCACATTTTCGCTGCTGAATCTCCTTGGACAACCAGGAAGCTTTTTGCACGCCATGTCAAGGGATATCATATCTGTGATTTTGATCGTATATTGCTTCATAGCTGTCTGGTTTGTTGGAGGGCTAAGCGTCTTCCATTTTTACCTAATGTCAACTAACCAGGTTACTTTCTAGCTTTTTTTTTAATAACTGTCTCGCTCTTCAGTGGTAGTTTCGTATATCTAGAACATGATTGGTCGATAACAACTTAAATTCAAGTGCATCAATTCAACCTTGTGTGCTTTTTCATGCGACATCTCTGGTTGATATGCTGCTTGGAGATTCTTTTGAAATTTGGGGATTTGACATCACAGGTTGAAGAACTTCTGAGTTTTATTATCATCCAGTCCATTCAGCAAAACTTCTAAAGTTGGATGCACCTTATGTACACATTTGTAAAGATGATTTAACAAAGCCAGTGCAAAGCATTGAGCATAATGTACTTCTATTTGTGATCACAATACATTTCCCTAAACTATTCTATGGCTTCTTTTGATGTTTGTTTCTTATGGACTCTTCTATGGTAGCAGAAAGGAAAAGGTCATCCAAAATGTCTCATATAATTTCATGCTACTGTGTTTACATTTATGTTATCAAGATGTTGTTATTTTCTTTGAGAAAAGTACGTGCGGAGTCTTATTTGAATTTCTCATCTTATTGCAGACGACGTATGAAAACTTCAGATATCGTTATGAAAAGAAAGAGAACCCATACAGTCGTGGCATTTTGAAGAATCTCAAGGAAATCTTGTGCTCTAAGCCCCCACCTTCACTGGTCAACTTTCGCGAGTGGGTAATTGAAGAAGACGATCCGAGTGTGAAATCCATCTCGATGAGTCATAAATACGGCTCAATCAACTCTAAAGGGAAGTTTGATTTAGAGATGGGGGGCATACTTGGAAAAGACGGTACTTTGCAGAACATGGATTATAGTGGCATTGATGACACTTTGAAGAAGGCGAAAAGTGATAATGCAAATTTTGATCCTCTTTTCTTTCCTGATGATCAAGACACGAATGATGCAGAGTCGACACATTCAAATGGACAAAGAACAATAGAAGATGGCAGAACTGAGGAACGCAGCAACCACGGATCTTCATAGCAGTTCTTCATAGATAAAGGTAGTTTTTTCTTATATATAAAAGTATTAATATAGCATTTCATAAGAAGGACAAATTACTTATGTAAAGGCGGCATCCTTGAGCTTGTTCTTGATTAACCAAGAATCCTCCCCAGTTGGAAAATATGGCGAAAGTTAACTCTTAATACAGTAAAACTTGAATATATCTAAGCAAATGTACTGACTGCTGTACATTCTCCATTCAATGATTTTTGCTACTCAAGTCCAATTATCGAGTCATTCCACCAGATAGGTGGAAAAGATTGATCATTACTCATTTTTAACAGTAGTGATTATGTGCACACAGCAGAAATTTGCAGTACACGTAAATATTTATACTGTATTAACATTTTATTCGACGATCATCTGAATGTTGTATTGTGCTTATCATCACTTGCACACTTGCATTTTCAATTACTTTTACTATATTTTGGTAAATATATGGACAACCCTGCATCCGGTGGGACGGATATTGTAACTGGGATCGCACTACTTGCTGCGCTAGGATACATATCTAATGTTAATAAAGGTAGTACTTTCCCCTCAATGATTTGCCTGTGAAAGAAAATGATTTCATTTTACTGGTTTCTGATAAAACTAAAGTAACCAAGAAATTGGGCAGTTTCTGCGGGGAGCATTTTGCTGTTGAATACTATGTTGTTTCTGATATTGCACTATTCATTAGTATATCAAACTTAGGAGTCTGATTTCTCTGAATTTGGTTAGTTTTTGAAAGTAGTTTACTTGAGATCATTGCTCTTTATTGATGAAAACACAACATATTATGCATTTTTAGACAAGTCAATGACAGAAACATGCAATGTTTTCACAGGTTGAGCGAATGAATGATGCTTATCGACATACATTATGATGGCATCATCATCAGATGACCTATTTGAATGCAGAGGTTGATTTTGCGGAGGCTGAAACGCGAGTAGTTGCTTCTTTTATGTCTTCAAAATATGGAAATTACAGCAAAGAAACTCTTTTGGAAAGTCTTTGGTACATAAATGAAACATAAAGAGTGGGAAATTGGAGCTAAATGAGGGTACTCTCTTGTACAGTATTTATATGATTTATGTTCTTTCCAACTTGTCTCGTTGTTCACATTTTCTCCAGTTTTGTTTTAGATTTAACGCTTACCTATCTATCAATCTATCAATCTATCCATATTTGTTATAATATTTTGCGACTGTTATAGTAAAATGCTGTTATAGATAACATATATTATAACATAACATGAAAAATTGATTCCAAAGAAAATTTGATTGTTACAGTGAAATGCTATTATAGAGGATGACTGTTTTAAAGAAGTCTTGAACAATTATTTATTTAACCATTAAAGTCGCTCCACGAACCTATATAAGTTTGAGGCAAGTACTATGTCGAGATTGTGTTGAGATTCAAGATATAAGTATTGGATGTGTGTGGTTATAATAATGTCTATAGTATGCGAGTTGTTTAGCCATTTAAGCATGACTACATATTAATGTATTGATGAAATGACATAGTTGAATTTGAGTATTGCTGGCTACGTTAAATTAGTTCCCTTGGATAGGCTAAACTTTCTAGGCCACGGCCCTGGTTTGAATTGTGACATATTGTCTATTAAAATTTTAGTAAAAAATACTGAATGTATCTAAAAAAACAGTTAAATAATCAAGACATTGCAATTTAAATTAAAAGAGTTAAAATTATTGCAGTTAAGATTATTAGAGTGGTTAAAAGATAAATCTTTCAACACGAAATTTTTTGTAAAAATTGTGTGGGTAGCCACTTTTTATAGTGGTATTTACTTTTTATCCAACATTTTTAATGCTTAGCAATAGTAGCCACTAGTCTATTAAAATTAATATAAAAAGACTGTGTTACCCTTTCTTCTATCTCTGTCATGTAAGGGAGAAGTCACCGGTGGACTCCGCACAGGTAATTCAAGTTGATACTAATGAATACAGAAAAGAATCTCGTTGGCAAAATATTCGGAATGGAGCTTTTTTCAATAAATATTCTTGAGTTAAGTGATAAAGCATAGAATTTCTTGAGTGTGTGCGTATGGTTCTTGTTAAGTTGAGATTCAAGAATTTGTACCTAGGGAACTTGCCTGCAGAATCTCACTTGTATGCTTAGCTACTTTTTATTAGTTGTTTGGTTTGCTTCTAAAAACCAATTCCTTCTCAAAAGTTAAGGACATGTAGTCCTGAAATCCTGAACTTAGAGTTCCAAGTTCAAAAGTTAAGGACATGTAGTCCTGAAGTCCTGAACTTAGAGTTACAAGTTCAAAAGTTAAGGAGTCAAAAGTTAAGGACATGTAGTCCTGAAGTCCTGAAGTTAAGTTCAAAAGTTAAGGACATGTAGTCCTGAAGTCCTGAACTTAAGAGTTCCAAGTTCAAAAGTTACGGACATGTAGTCCTGAAGTTAAGTTCAAAAGTTAAGGACATGAGCAAAAGAGTATTTTCGTCCGGGCAGTTAAAGTTTATTAAAGCAGTGGCGAAAGTCTAAAGACATTTTAAACAGTGGCTTAAAAGTAAATACATGTGTTATGAGTGGCTAACCGTGCACTTCCCCCAAATTTTTTCACCCTTTTTCCCACATTTCATATCACCAACCTTTCTTCTAAGAGCCCGTTTGGACATAAACAAAATTTCATTTTTACTTTTTTACTTTTTTTCGAAATTAGTGTTTGGCCATAAAATTGCTAATTTTTATTTGAAGGTGAATTTTGGAATTTTCGACAATTTAAAAAAATCCAAAACACTATTTTTCAAAATTTTCACTCACAAAACTTCAAAAACAACCCAAAATTATTCATGTCCAAACATGTCACGACCTGGAATTCCCACCATTGGGACCATGATGGCGCCTAATATTTCACTTGCTAAGCAAACCAACGTTAGAGAATTATTAAGACAACCCTTATTCAATTCAGTAAATAATAGCAATCAAACTAAAATGAATTAAAATGAGTGCGAAAATATATAACAACCTCAATATATACTACTACCCGGATATGGAGTCACAATTCACGAACTTCTAAGATTTACTACAAGTAAAAGTCGGAAAGAAATACAACTGTTTTTGAAAGGAAAGAAATAGTAAAGTGTAATGTCTAGAAGGGGACTCTAGGGTCTGCGGACGCCGGCAGATCTACCTTGGGTCTCATGTCGAATGAATCCAGCAGCTACCTTCACGATCAGCTCGGACCGACACCAAAATCTGCACAAGAAGTGCAGAGTGTTGTATGAGTACAACCGACCCCATGTACTCGTAAGTGCTAAGCCTAACTTCGACAAAGTAGTGACGAGGCTAAGGCGGGTCACTCACACTACAACCTAACCGCAATATATATAATAAAGGCAGAAAATGAAATGCAGAATAGAATAAAGTAATAAATTGCAAGAAATAACTACAACTCCCGAAAATAAGTCAACATCGTTCAGAAGTTACTAATCCTTAAGTGCAAAAGAGAATATCGTAAAGCTAACACAGCTCAAGAAAACATGAACACATAGGTTGTTGCGACGCGTAACCCGATCCCACCGTACATCTCATATTCCTCCCTTATTTCCCCATAATAGCATGAACACCAATGAATATATATAAAAGTATTGCGACGCGCAACCCGATCCCACCATATCACAATAACACAGTCATGGTTCACCTTATTCCACCAAATAATCAACACTTATTACACCTGTTGCGGCATGCAACCCGTTCCCACCGTACAATATCGATTCACCCCTATTACACCTCACTATATCACCCTTATTCCACCTGTTGCAGCGTGCAACCCGATCCCACCATATCATTATCAAGTACTCAGTACTCACAGAAACATCACAATTTAAATCACAAAAACCCTTCAAAGTCCCTAAACACCAACCCGAAACAAATAGGAACTTGTACACTATGAAAGTTCACATAATAGTACTACACAACGAGACCAATTCGTAATTTACAACTAAAAGGTACAAATAAACCAACTTAAGCAAATAGTTGGAGATTATGATACCATGGAAAGAACTAACATCATGAACATGAGGAAACAATGTCTAACAAGTAGCAATTAGGCATGAAAACACAATTAGAGCAGGTAACCGTTAAGACATGAAAAGAGATAATATGGGAAAAAGCGGGAAAACAGGAAAAAAGATAATTTGGCGGCGAATAAGTACTCGTCACCCCCCATATACGCTGCTCACATAAAAATAACATAGCAAATAGTCTGAGGGTTCTTAAATCCCTCAAGTCAAGGTTAGACACAACACTTACCTCGCTCCAAAGGTCACTAAATGCTCAATCACAACTTTTCCTCTAGAATTCACCTCCAAACCACTCGTATATATCTACAAACGACTCAGTAGTATCAATTATTGCTAAAGGAATCAATTACAATGCATAAATTTAAATTTTCCAAACTTTCTCCCCAAAAGTCAAAAATCGCCCCTAGGCCGCTTGGTCAAAACCCGAGGTTCGAACCAAAATCCATTTATCCATTCACCCTCGAGCCCGATTATGTAATTTGTCTCGAAATCCGACCTCAATTCGAGGTCTTAATTCCAATTATACAAAAATTTCTAATTTTACCCAAACCCCAATTTCCACCATGAAGATCCTAGATTTTTGGTTAAAAACTCATGAAATATAATGGGTAATTGAAAGAAAGTAGGTTAGAATCACTTACCAACAAATTGGAGAAGAAAAGCTTTTAGGAAAATCGCCTCTAGGTCTTCTAGTTTTAAATATTTGAAGGAATGGCAAAAATCCCATTTTGGTTCTGTTTTGAATAACTGGGCGTTAGGTATTCATTGCGTTCGCGTGAATCCTGACGCGTTCGCGAAGAGCAGTGCCTGTTAGGCTTACGCGATCACGAGAGGCTACATGTGTTCGCAAAGGTTTAGCCCCCCCGACCTCCGCGTTCGCGAGACAAGACCCGCGTTCGTGTAATGTAACCTCAAGTCCCCTTCCCAGCCTAGTTAACGCTGCGTGTTCGCGTGTGACGGTGTCGCGTTCGTGTAGACAAAACCCCCCAATTGCTCCGCGTTCGCGACCATGGTCTCGCGTTCGCATAGTGTAAAACCCTCATCCAACTCAGATCCCCTTTGCGATCGTGAGAATGGATTCGCGATCGCGAAGCGCAACACACGAGAAAACCAGCTGCAACAAAACACCACATTTTCTAAGTTCAATTCACCCCGTAGCCTATCCGAAACTTACTTGAGACCTCGGGGCTCCAAACTAAACATGAACACAAGTCCTAAAACATCATACAAACTCGCGCGATCAAACTACCAAAATAACGCCTAGAACTATGAATCAGATACCAAATCAAATAAAAATTTCATGAAAACTTTAAAACATCTATTTTCACAAAACGTCCGAATAACGTCAAATCAACTTCGTTTCTCACCAAATTCGAAAGACAAGTCATAAAGATCATATTGGACCTACACCGGGATCCGGAACTAAAATACGGACCCGGTATCAATAAATCCAAACATCAGTGTAGAAAGAGAAATGAGTCTTTTATTTTGATCAAATTTTCTATTTTATATATTTTATTTTACTTTTACAAGTCGATCCTAAAAACCATAAAACTTTCAAACTTTCAATTTTTCAACAAAAAACAATAATTCGAGCTAGGGACCTCCGAATTTGATTCCGGGCATACGCCCAAGTCTCAAATTACGATACGGACCCCGGGACCGTCAAAACACGAATCCGGGTTCGTTTGCCCAAAACGTTGACCGAAGTCAACTTAAATGAATTTATAAGGCAAAATTCTTATTTTGTCAGTTTTTAACATATAAGCCCCCGGAAGAACACTCAGACTGTGCACGCAAATCGAGAAAGGCTAAAATGAGGTTTTTGAGACCTCGAAACACAAAATTAGGTTCTAAAAGATATGATGACCTATCCGGTCATCACATTCTCCACCTCTAAGACAACCATTCGTCCTTGAACTAACATGGAAAAGTACCTGGGTTGGTGAAAAGATGTGGATATCTACTCCACATATCTGACTCGAACTCCCAAGTAGCTGCCTCGACGGGCTGACCTCTCTACTGCACTCGAATTGAAGGATAACTCTTAGACCTCAGCTTTCGAACATGCCAGGCTAGAGTAGCCACCGGCTCCTCCTCATAAGTCAAATCCTTGTCCAACTGGACAGAGCTGGAATCTAATACATGGGACGGATCGTCATGATACTTCCGGCGCATGGACACATGGAACACCAGATGAACTGCTGATAACCCCAGTGGAAACGCAAGCCTGTAAGTCACCTTCCCCACTCTCTCCAGAATCTCGAAGGGCCCGATATACCTAGGGCTCAACTTGCCCTTATTTCCAAACCTCATCACACCCTTCATGGGTGATACCCGGAGCAACACTCTCTCCCTGACCATGTATGCAACATCACGAATTCTACGGTCGGCGTAACTCTTCTGCCTAGATTGAACTGTGCAAAGTTGATCCTGAATAATCTTGACCTTATCCGAGGCATCCTGTACTAGGTCTGTACTCAACAACCGAGCCTCCCCTGGCTCGAACCACCCAACTGGCGACCGACACCGCCTACCGTATAATGCATCATAGGGAGCCATCTGAATGCTCGACTTGTAGTTGTTATTGTAGGCGAACTCTGCAAGGGGCAAGAACTGATCCTACAATCCTTCAAAGTCTATAACACATGTGCGGAGCATATCCTCCAATATATGGATAGTGCAATTGGACTGTCAGTCCGTATGAGGATGAAACATTGTGCTCAACTCAACCCGCGTGCCCAACTCACACTGTACTTCCCTCTAGACGTACGAGGTGAACTGCATACCTCGATAAAAAATGATAGACACGGGCACACCGTGAAGACGGGCGATCTCGCGGATATAAATCTCTGTCAACCGCTCCGAAGAATAGGTAAATTCCACATGAATGAAATGCGCTGACTTAGTCAGCCTGTCCACAATGACCCAGACGGCATTGAACTTCCTCTGAGCCTGTGGGAGTCCAACAACGAAATCCATAGTGATACGCTTCCACTTCCACTCAGGAATCTCTATCTTCTAAAGCAAACCATCGGGTCTATGATGCTTATACTTTATTTGCTGACAATTTAGACACCGAGCTACATAAGAAACTATATCCTTCTTCATCCTCCTCCGCCAATAATGCTGCCGTAAGTCCTGATACATATTGGCGGCGCCCGGGTGAATAGAATACCAGGAACTGTGGTGTAATACCCTATATTTTATAATAAGGGTGTATTGGTCATTAGAATAATAATAATAATAATAATAATAATAATAATAATAATAATAATAATAAGAAACTAACTTTAAAAAAATAACCAAATAAAAAAAAAAGGAAGGGACAAGGAATTTAAGACAAAGGGCCGAAGCCCATAACAAACATGTGCCCCAAACTTTTTAAAAGGTTAGGGGAAGGGGCGAAGCAGAAGCTTCAGGAAACGGGAAAAATACAAAATCAGGGAAGGAAAGAAAGAGAAAAGAAGAAAATAGAGGAAGATGAAGAAATCTTTGGACAGAGGTTTAAAGAAAAACTGAGGATTGAAATTGAATCCTTCGGCTCAAGAGGTTAGCCTTCTTCTTATCAGTTGAATTACTTCACTATATCTACGCGATTTAATATAGTACAAAAGAATTCAATATCAATTTTTTTAATAAATAAATAAATAATTACTATGGACAGTAAGGCTATAAAGGCTTGGTTTAAGTACTGATAGGTCTAATTTTGGAGAAATAAAGTATACTAGATAGTTTGAAATTTATAGATTTTGGACTAGTTTTATGAGTAAATATAAATCCACAAATTAAGATTCAAACATGAACCCCAATGATTGGGTATTCTAATTTAGCTATCAATTAGTCTAAACAAGGAAATTAACATGAGATCGATATTATGTAATTATAGATTGATTGGAGGAAATTGTACGAATTGCTCGAGGTGAAGCATTTGTATTTCGGCACGAGTACTGTGAGTAGTAACCTTACCGCAATTTGTGTTTTCATAACCTGCATAGTTTATATATTATTTTGAAAATAAAATGTGTTACCGAATGCTTGAAATTTGCATGTGGGACAAGTCTCTTACTTGATATGGTACTGAATAGTTTACTTGAGATGTTTATAGTTATTTAAAATGTTCTCACTATTACTAGACATGTTTTACTATTACTAGAGATATGATTATCGTTACTGAAATTGGATTACATGATTTGATAAAAATTGAAATTCCCTGTACTATTTTGAAAATGCTTCCATGTGAAGATTTACTGTTTACAAAGAAAAATATGAATGAGAGGATACTTTGAAGGATCTCGTAGCTAACAACGGGTTTGTTAGACCTGGTGCACCTTGTATTTACTGATTACCGAATACAGTTTGAGCCCTCGCTAGTGGGAAGGTAGAATTAGCATACAATTATAGTTTTCCCTCGAGTAGGGACCTACAATTATATTTGACTCTTCTTACAAAGGGGTCCAC
This sequence comes from Nicotiana knightiana, assembly GCA_005239525.1. Classification (NCBI taxonomy): domain Eukaryota; kingdom Viridiplantae; phylum Streptophyta; class Magnoliopsida; order Solanales; family Solanaceae; genus Nicotiana; species Nicotiana knightiana. The sequence goes on along the minus strand of ML395253.1, from coordinate 33,388 downwards.
ACAGTGATACAGATTACATGATCCTTTTATTGGATACCTCCCATGTAACGACCCGACCGGTCGTTTTGCATATGAGGACTCCGTTCTCCTAAATGAGACTTCTCGTAGCGGCTTGTTATGATTTATGACTTTCGGGGACGGGTGGTCCGGGATTCGGAAGCGTTTAGAGTGGTATAGGAACACTTGGTTCCTTAAGGTTGGCCTTTAAGGCCAAAGTTTGACTTCGGTCAACATTTTGAGTAAACGACCTCGGAATCGAGTTTCGACGGTTCTGGTAGCTTCGTATGATGATTTCAGACTTGGGTGTATGTTCAGAATGGGTTTTGGATGTCCCGGGGGCGTTTCGACGCCCAATATCGAAATTTGAGTTTCCTTAAGTTTGGAATTTGGTTTGGAACGTGTTTTTATGTTATCGAGGTCCGAATAGAATTCTGAGACTGGGAATAGTTCTGTTATGTCATTTATGACTTGCTTGTAAAATTTGGGGTCATTTCGAGTAGTATAGGTCGGTTCGGCGCATTGAAAGCGAATTCTAGAACTTTAAGTTCAAAGTTTGATTCAATTTGGTTTTGGGGTCGAATTCTTAGTTTCGTTGTTGTTTTTCACGTTCCAGAAATTTGAGCGAGTCCGTATCATGAATACAGACCTGCCAGTGCCTTTGGACAGGGTCCCGAGGAGCTCGGGTGAGTTTCGGACCCCTCGGAGTTAAATTAAAAAAAAACCAGATTTTCACTGACTGGTTTCCTTCAGTGCGATCGCAGGTGCAATAATGCGATCGCATAGAAGGAGTTGGCAGGGTGTGAGAAAATACCATGTGTGATCGCATGGGCTTGTCTGCGTTCGCACATGGGTGATTGGTGGCCTGGCCCAGTTTTGTTCTCTGCGTTCGCACTCCCCTCCCCCGCAATCGCACAGGCCTGGCCCAATTACTCTCTGCGATCGCAAGTCTCCTTATGCGATCACACAATAGACTTTTCAGGGGTCCTGGATATTGACTTGTGTGATTTCAGTGCCCCAGCTGCGATCGCACACAAGGGGCAGCTGGGCAATGTTAGTTTTAAACGGGACATAGTCCCATTTTAGCCATTTTTCTTCACTTGTGGCGATTTTGGGAGCTTTCAAAGAAGAGATTTCACCTAGCAACTGAGAGGTAAGTGATTCCTATTATAATTTAAGTTGAATACTTGAATTTTTACGTAGATTAACACACTAATTAGTGGAAAATCATGGGTTAGAGTAAAAACCTAGGTTTTATGAAAAATGGGAGAATTACCAAGAAATTTGCCATGGAATCATACAAAAACTATATAATAATGATCTTTAGGTTATGGATAAGTGTTTCCTTCGAAAATTTCCAGAATCCGAGCACATGGGCCCGGGGGTGTATTTTGAGATATTGCAAAGTAGGCTAAATTGGTTAACTAAATAGGGAAATTCCATACTTCTGAGCATAAATTGATGTATTTATGTAACATTTGGCTAGTTTCGAGTCCTTGGGTGACGAGTTTGGAGTTTTGGGCGCGTTCTTGACCCGGAGAGTAGGTTCGACACAAGGTGAGTCTCCTTTCTAACCTTGTAAGAGGGAATTTTCCCCATAGATGATTATAAATAATTGCATGTCCTTATTTGCGGGGGCTACACACGCACGAAGTGACGAGAGTCCGTGCGTAGCTACTACTATGTTATGTTGGGTAGTTCTAGGACTCACAAACATGCTTATATGTGCCTTACATGTGTTCCTAAATGCATTTTTGAGTTGCTTATTATCCTTGAATTGACATGAGAATATTAGGAAGTTATGTTCCATATGATATTGCTTAAGTTCTTGCTTTAAAGTATAATCTCTGTTAACTCCCTAAATATTGATAATTTTATGTATGTATGCGGCACCCGCGTCACATGTATGATTCGTAAGCGGAATAGCCCTACTATTATGCCAACCGCGTCACATGTTCGATTCGTGAGCGGGGTAATATATGCATCTATGGTTCGAGCTGTTCGACCCTCAGCAGTGCACATTTATTTTCGCGACACTTCGGTCGTACGCTTTCGGCAGTCTATGTGCTATATAACTTACTGGGAGTTTTGTTGTAATTGTATAAACTGTTTCATGTGAAAAGGGAATTTAGTACATTATATGCTAGTGAAACTGACATGCAAAGGTAATTACAATTATACTTGATATTTTATGTCTTTGTGATTACTACGGCTGTTATGCGTGCCTAGCCCTTATTAAATTATGTTATTTAAAATTTGACCCTAGTAAGTATCACGTTTACCTCTCGTCACTACTTCTTCGAGATTAGACGGGATACTCATTGGGTACATATTTGTTTATGTACTCATGCTACGCTTCTATACTTAATTATACAGGCTCTGAGGCATAGTGGGTGCCTACGCTTATGCGTGCCTACACTTTTATACTTCATCCACTCTCGTCCCTGACGTATAGTGGGTGTGGACTTCTCGGTGAGATGCTTTCCTTGACGCTTATCTCTGTAAGCACCTTGGAATTCCTTTTTTCTTTTATTATGTCTGTATTATTTCTTCAGACAGTAGGGAAACTTGTACTTTATTTTGGATATTAGTTTCTATAGATGCCCGTAGACCTGTGACGCCAGTTCCTGGCATGCCCACGTAGTGGATATTCTATTCTTTTGGGTTGTAATGATGGTGGTGATTACTATTTTTATAGCTCACTTTTGGTTGTCTAAGTCACTAATTTACTTCGAATTTATGCATTTGAAAGAAAAATCTCTTAAGTATGGTGAATTGTTTTATAAATCAAAAAAGGATCACTAGTAAATTAAGGTTGGCTTGCCTGACATTGAAGTTGGGCGCCATCGCGACCTAAATTGGGATTTGGGTCGTGACAACATGGTATCAGAGCTCTAGGTTCACGTAGGTCTCACAAGTCACGGGCAAAACTAATAGAGTCTTGCGGATCGATACGGAGACGTCTGTATTTATCTTCGGGAGGCTATAGGGTGTTAGGAAACCTCTCTTTATTCATGTTCTATCGTGCATTTAATGGTTTATTAAATCTTATTCTTCTATTCTCTCACAGATGGTGAGGACTCGCGCGACTGACGTTCCAGACCCGGGAGATGCCGCTACCCCCGTCGCCCGAGGCCGTGGCAGAGGCCGGGGGAGGGCACCGACCTGAGGTAGAGGATGAGGGAATCCCAGAGCTGTTCCAGTAGCACACCCAGCATATCCGACAGAGGATCCTATCATAGAGGAGCAGGACGAGGTGCCCCCAGCAAATCCTGTCCCAGTACACTTTATGACAGCGCCAAGCTTCCAGGAGGTCATGGGCCGTATGATGCGGTTCATGGACACTATGACTCAGGCTGGTTTATTTCCAGCGGATCCTGCCACATCTCAAGCGAGGGGGGGGGGGGGG
>ML395253.1:0-21993 GCA_005239525.1 Nicotiana knightiana | reverse complement strand
CCCCCCCCACAAACAACCAGAGACAACACACCTACCAAAACAGGAATGTTTCTCTTTGTAAAATGATAGCCAATGCTTCATTGGTATATTCCATTCCAAAGACAAATGAATTGTGCTGTGCCTGCACGTTTTTGCCTAAACAACAAGCACCAGACTGTACAATATTGAAAAACACGGTTTTCTATTTCGTAATATAAAACACAGAAATGAAGGAATTTTTGAAAATAATATTTTAATCCTTCATTACCTTAAATAATAATTTTTTTCTCCACTCCCAATCTCGAGAAGAATATTTGTCACGACTTACTTTACTATTTGTGTGTGTCTGCAGGCTTGTCCATATCATATTTATATAATTATATTTCTAGTTATGGATTTATGATTTAAAATTTTATTAACTTTATATTGTATTAATTTATTTTGAAAGGATATGTAGCTTTGTATTATTTGTTGCCACTTGCCATAAGTTCAACAATAAGAATTTATAAATCGAGTAAATGTGAAGAGGTTTATGTGAATGGTGATTAGATTTGCATCTTGTTAAGAAATGCTTAATATTAATGGGTGCGTTTAGAGAGTGACCGAGAACAATTGGAGTATAAGTTATTACATGGTTTAGTGGTCGACTAGTTACATAATTTAGTTTAATTACACCATTTACTTTACACCTGGCAATTTTCACCTCTCGTAGGGAATTATAACAATACCAAAACAACAAAAAATCTAGTGTAATACAATAAATAAGGTCTGAGGAGAATAGTGAGTACGCAACCTTAGTCGTATCTTGTATAGGTAGAGAAACTGTTTCTGATAGACTCTCGGCTCAAAGCAAGCTTGCATAATCACAACAGTATAGAAAAAGAAATACAGCAGCGTAAAAATTAGGGAAGCAATAACAACAACAAGATAGTAGAAAAATCAAAAGACAAGCAACCTCAGGTAGTAATAAAATTCTTAGAATATGGAAATATTAGAATAACGCTACTGCTACTAGAATGAATGGAAAGACGCTCAAGTGCGGCCTACTAACCTTCTCCTAAAGAATTGGAGAATGTAATTGCTCCCCTCGATTAAATCAACTAACAAAAAATTACTTACTCCGAAAAGCTTATCATTATGCAGCTACACCTAATTACACTCAAATTCAAAAGCCAAATGCCACTTAACAAAAAGGCTACTTAAGAATATTACAATATTTCTAGGGAAAACTTATCATCCAAAACCAATTTGACTAATTCTATAACCGAGAATTAACCACGTTTAGAGTTGCAGCTGGACAAAATCACTATAAATTACGTACGATATTTCATTTAAGACTAAACATATTCTCTCCGTTCACTTTTACTTAGCACGTTTTGACTTTTCAGCCCCTTAAGAAATAATAAAGGATTGAATTTGATAAAATGATTTGAAATGAGTAATAAATAGTGTGAGTATGACAGAGAATTTTTTTGTCTTCTCTTGATATGCGTAAAGTGAAAATTAAAAATAAAAATCTATTTTTAATATACATGCCAAGTAAAGTTGAACGGATGGAGTAATAAAGAATTCTATTTATAACATAACAAAGAATTCCATTGATCACAATTAATGTCAAATTTACTCTTATCACAATTTATTATTTCCGAGTTAACCATGCATCAAAAGTATAAATTTCTCTAAAAAGATTTAATTTATATACGTTGATAATGTAAATTCTTTTTACACCATCACTTAATCACTTTAATTTAACATATTGTAGACTTGTAGCAAATTACTTACCTTATCAACTAGATTACTAATTCCACTAATAATGTGGAGTTACTTGTAATTATGTTTAGGTATAATAATATAATTTTATTTTGTTTTTGCTTTTTTGTTACTAATTCCATTTATAGCCAGGTTCAAAATAGCAGTAGATATAACCAGATAACGGAATATCGGCAGAGTGAGAGCGAGAGTAAAACAAAAGTTCGTCAACTGAAACCCAAAACATTTTTAAAAAATTAAATATAATTAGAGAAAAGAGAAATTCGAGAGAGAGAGAGAAAGAGAAAAAGCATAATTGGAGAATTTCACACAAATTGGATAGGTACATTTCATCAATATTTTTGGAGAGAAGAGAGAGAGAGATAGAGAGAGAGAGAAAGTAGAGAATAGGGGGAAGAATCCTTTCTGGGTAAATCCGTTTGACACATAAACACAACAACAAAAAGCAGCTGTTTCTTGATCACATATTTTGTGTCAAAACCAAAAAAATATAAAAAATAAATAAATAAAGAGACTTTCTCTTTCTCTCTCTTTTGCTACATATTTTATGTCCAAACCCCATTTCTTGAAACCCTCCTCAAGACTTTTAATTGCTTAATGTTCTTGAATTTGATATGATTTCTTTACATGGATTAATAGGAGGATAAGAAAAGGAGCTTGATTCTTATTTTGGGATTGGAAGCATAGCAATCCAGAAAGTTGAAATTTTTTTGGGTTGTTTTGTTTCCTTATATTCCAAAATTTTCAAAGTTATGGTTCGTGAAAAACATAAACCTCTGAGGCTTTATCAGGTTTGGAAAGGAAGCAATGTAAGTGCCTTTTCTTGGATTCTGCTGTTTTGTGTTTCGTTATCCCATATGTATTTATACTCAATAGAAAAGAATAGTGAGAATTGTCAGAACCATGTGAAATTTTTATATAAAGCAATTTAGAAGTTTAGTCATGTTGAGTTTGGATAGGTGTGTTTTTTTAGCTGAAACTTTAAGGGCTTCAGTGTTTAGACAGCATGGACTAGCTAATTGCACAATTTTCTTCAACGGAAAAATCCTCTTTGCCCTCAGAGGGTAGGCACACCACTTATGGGAATCCACCGGGTTTGTTGTTGTTGTTTAACTATTTGATGAGTTGAATTTGATTCTTTTCTTTCTTCTCTTTGCTCTATCTGTTTTAAGAATGATTAATTGGTAATAAGTGAAGCATTGATAGCTATGATTTGGGTTTACATAAATGACAATTTTCACTTAAAGTTGCGGATTTTATGCAAGTTGTTTATATTTGAACTTGTGGATGCTGCTTTCATCTCCTTATATTTATCAGTAAAAGTCTGCTTTCATCCAGCTGAAATTTCGCAAAACCAAGATGATGCAATTTTTATATTCTTAAATCGCTTGTTTCATATGGTCAAGTTATTCTTAGTTTCACAGTAATAGTATCTTTCAATATAATGAATTATTCAGACCTCTCTATACCATATCTCTTACCTTCACTTTTTTTGCTTTTAAATGTTACCAGAAATTCTTATGGGGAGGAAGATTGATCTTCGGTCCAGATGTGGCATCTTTGTTTCTATCGACACTTTTGATTGCTGGCCCAGCACTTGCATTTTGTGTTAAGGTCTCTTGTGTAATCAGACATCGCATCAAAGAGCACAAAGATGCTGGTCCTTGGTATCCTATACTTGGGATTGGAGTAGTTCTTACCATTATGGTACGGAGTTTCTTCATCATCCTTAAATTAGTAGACGTGGGTGATTCTGCATTCTGCGTTCTCCCTTTTTGGATAACTTATTCTTTTCCCTTTGGAGTTGAAGCTGCTGACCAATTCTTTAATATCTTATACAGGATATAGTTTTTCTCTTTATGACATCTAGTAGAGATCCTGGAATCGTCCCAAGAAACACAACACCTCCTGAATCTGATGAAACATTTGATATACATACCCCTTCCATGGAATGGGTCAACGGTAGAACTCCTCATTTGAAACTTCCACGAACAAAAGATGTAATCGTGAATGGACACCCAGTTAAAGTCAAGTACTGTGATACATGTTTGCTGTATCGGCCTCCTCGTTCATCTCATTGTTCTATCTGCAACAATTGTGTTCAAAGATTTGATCATCATTGCCCCTGGGTTGGTCAATGCATTGGACTTGTGCGTATAGCTGACTATTCATTTTTTCAAGCAAACTTGAACTAGATTTGGGTTGTTTTTGTTACCAATTGATAAACTGTCTGCTTGTTACCAATTATGGTTATGTCTAAGTTGAAATAATACTTGCATTGTGAAATCAATAAAATTCCATGACCGCATAGCAAAAACTAAAAGCTCATGCTAGCCAAATTTAATATAGCTTTTCCTCACAATTCAGCTATAGAGTCTTTTGTCTGGATTTCTACTTAATAATTTCCGTAGATTATCAGGGAAAGTCATTATGTTGAGTAAAAGTGGAGCGTACTCATATATTAGTTTGGCTGGAGATGCTAATCAGCCTTATGAAATGATATAAGTGATGGAATGAGATGTGAATCAGCCATATGAAGTATGATTCTATTGACATTCATCACAAAATATTGTTGAATGGGAAAGAAAAAATTCATTGATGGCGAGGAATATATGCAGAGTAATGATTATATCTTAGTGAATGCGTGAGAAATTAGATAATCCTTTGCTAGAGTATGAGTTGTACAAAAAGAGAGGTTAAAGAATTGGAGAAAGAATGAAGAGGGTTAAGTGTAGTTCCTTTTATTTCATAGCTTGAGATTAATATCATTGTATTTCCTTTCAGTTTTTGTTATAAATGATCTAGTGATAATACAAACAAAATGGATTCTTCTTTTCTTCTACTATATCACTTGGGAGTGTAAGTTGTCATGCAAATTTATGTCCTCAGAGAAATGAAGTTACTTCTGTTACTCAAGATCATAAAGCACTGGATGCAGTAGGATACTAGACATCACTTTAAATGAGATATTATGACTTCATTCCACCTTTGTATAATTTTCTGAGATTTTTTTATTTCTCACTTGGTTGCAGCGGAATTACAGATTCTTCTACTTGTTCATATCTACGTCAACCATATTATGCATATATGTCTTCATCGTATCTTTGGTCAATATTCTTCATCATGGTGGCAACGTATGGAGAGCTATTTCACAAGATATCTTGTCAGATGTTCTCATTGTATACTGCTTCATTGCTGTTTGGTTTGTTGGTGGCCTTACTATTTTCCACTTTTACCTGATTAGCACTAACCAGGTGAAATTTCTAACCAAGATGTATGCTGACAAATCAGTTATGGTTCATCTATAATATTATCTGCAATATGAGTTGTCTTATGATGAATTGACATCTGTAGAAACTTCATCTTAAAATTGCATTTTTTCTATGGTGAATCATGTCTTTCCATTTTAGTTAAAGTATATTGTATGTGTGCCCGTTCATAGTTAAAATATATCCTGCAGTGTGCATTACTCCAAATATATACTGTCCTTTTTTCGTAGTTGATGAGAATCCCAGTATAGTGGCTCTAATACTCTCGGTGATGAATAGAGCATACTGCATTAGTTGAGTTGTTCCGTGGACTATTTTCTTCATTTCACTCATGAGGTTCATTACTGATTTTGCCTTCTGGCTTGCTGGTCATAGTATTCTGAATAGCCAATTAGAAATTCATCAACAGCAGAGGTTCAAATCTCATTTCTCCTTTATGGTTTAGGAGCTAGAGAAGTCCAATATATATGGTACAGTATGTTAGTGAAATTCTAAAGACAATATCATGAACTTTTTCTTCCCCTAGTTTTGAGTCCTCTAACCCCCTTCCCCGCCCACCCTGCATAGATGTGTTAAGATGTGCTCTTACAATTGAATGTTTGCTTACAGTTCTCTAATTTACCTGCTTGAAATATAAATCTGATGTGTAGCTTCATGTTTTTTTACAGAACTGTTTCTTTTGTTTTTCTTTTCGGTCACTTTTTGCAGACTACTTATGAAAACTTCAGGTATCGATATGATAAGAAGGAGAATCCCTATAATAGGGGGATGATCGAAAATATCAAAGAAGTTTTCTTTTCCAGGATCCCGCCTTCCTTAAATAACTTTCGAGTGATCGTTAAAGAAAATGACCCTGTAATGACTGAGCGACCAACTTCCAACTTTGCGGGAAATATCACTAGCTCAAAAGAGAAGATAGATATTGAGATGGGAACGATGTTTCCAGAGGATAGTGGACTTACACTTCCTGAAATTTTGCGGAATTTGGAATATGAGGAGATAGAGGATACTTTAAAAAGCAGGGAAGGAACAGGAGATACTTATTCTGATTCTGGTGATTATATACGAAGCATCTCCAGTTTAACGGAGAAAGTTGATATTGAGGTTGGAGATAACTCTGCAGAAGATAAAGGAGTTGCACAGCCAGAAAATTCAGAGAATATGAATGGCGATAACATGAAGAAAATCTTCAAAAACAATGATGACGACGGGAGAAATGATTATCATCCTTTTTGGTTTTCTCTTGAACAAGAAAAAGAAAGCGTAAAGAGCTCCACTCTAGGAAGTGGATCTAATGTAGAAGAGTACTCGGAAGAAGTAAATAGCTCGGCTCAGTATATGACACCAATAAATGAACCTAGCCCAAAGGTATCAATTTTTTTCATTTTCTTTCACTGCTTATTTTCTTTAAGCATATCCGTACACTAGTTCTATGTAAAGACTAGGACCACATATATTGTTACTCTATTGAATGGTTGATAGCACGAACCACAGTATGAATTAGATACACACACCAGGCACATGTGCAGTGTAGAACCAAGATTAAAGAGCCATTGCTTTGGCTTCATCGATGTTATATTTCAAGATGCATACTCAATCAGAAGGTTCAGGAACTGTATTGTGTTTGAGAGTGTTGGATCAATAATGTGATAATGTGTTTTAATCTGTTGCTGGCTCTGTTCGTCTCTCTAAATGATCTATCACCCCCTTTAGTTATAAAAGATTAATGGCATTATTTGCTATCATTTCCTCTTTCTTGATAAAGTTTTGGTTCTTCAACAGTAAAAATTGTCATCAGAGACTGCTGTAGTCTTTTGGATATTAATCAAAATGACATTACCATTTTTGTTTCAGGTCTAGCATACAGTACAAGGAACTCCCCCCTTGAGTCTTTTCCGTTTTACGTTGTGCACAAGCTGAGAAAATCTGCTCTCTTCAAGGATAGCATTTGGCAAGTTTGGGAATACTTGACCAAGATATGTGACTTGTCACATTTCCTTGACAAGATCAGAAACGATTTGCAGAATTGTGTTTGAAATAATACAGGGTCTTGCTTGAGATGAGAGAGTAGATCCTGTTGGGGTTCAAAATTGTAGATAGATTGATGAGTAGCTCTTTTCTCTTAAATTGTTCATACTTCTGTCCAACTCCATGCAAAGTATCCTTTTATTCTCTTAAAAACAGTGTGAATAGTTTGCAACAAGATGTGAAGCTATAGGGTTATGGAAAAATTGTTGGACAACAAATAGATAGATGTGTGTAAATTTGATTTTGCAGCTTCTTATTCCACGTTTGTTTTCTGTTGGAATGTTTTGGATTTTTTTTCCTTTTGGACCTTAGTCTCATGGTAATTCATGGCATTTCCCTTTTGTTCTTGCTAGTTTGGCAAGATAAGAAGAAACAATTAAGGTAGGAAAGTTGCTACAAGTGGTGAAAGAAAAGCTATTAATTTTTAGTAACTTTCCTTCTCTATGTTATTGTTTTTTTGGAGTGGCGGACTCAAGATTTAAACTCCGTGGACTCAATATTAAGGTTATTAGTATTGAATCCATTAAATTTTAAAAATTATGAGTTCATATCTATTACTCATTACAACTTTAATAAATTTTTACACATAAATATATGTCCCGGCGGTATGTTCCCCGTGGAAGTACTAGATTACATCGTCTCTTTTTCCAGCACAAATGGATTTGTTATTGTGTTTGGTACAGCTGAGATCAGTGCATTATCAAGTACCATTCATTTACATAAACTCTCTCAGACACACACAAATTACCAAACACAGGAGTGACTATTAACCAATCAAAAAGACCACATGAATGAAACTCATAAAGATTAAATACAAATAGAATTTTTTTTCAACCAGTAGTACTAGTGAATATCTTGAGAAATCTATTCAAAAAATAAAAGAAAAATCTTGAGAAATCTACATGGAGAAACATAGACCACAACTATTACTACTTTCCAATTGACACAAACAATCTAAACTTACAAGGCTACCCTGTAATCGAGCTGGCCCATCACAGGCTGCCACGTGTCAAAAACCCACTTAATCCCCAAGATTTCATTGGATGAGATTAGATTCCATCACTGTCATCTAAATTCATATATTTCCCCTCCACCTCTCATTTCCCTTAGCTTCACTTCTTTCAAAGAACTGTTGTTTCTGCTGAAGTTATCGAAAAAAAAAAATGGCAGCAGAAATGGCTTTACTAAAACCAATGACCAAGTTCAACACCTTTAACACCACCACTACTCCACGGCTGAGCAACCGCAGACTGCCGTTCACAGTGAGAATGTCAGCCACCACAACTCCACCAACTTCAAAACCAACCAAGAAAGCTCAGAAACAAGGAATTAAAGAGTCCCTTTTGACACCGAGATTTTACACAACTGATTTTGATGAAATGGAGACACTTTTCAACACTGAAATCAACAAGAACTTGAATGAAGCTGAGTTTGAGGCTCTCTTGCAGGAATTCAAGACTGATTATAATCAGACTCACTTTGTTAGGAACAAGGAGTTTAAAGAAGCTGCTGATAAAATTCAGGGACCTCTTAGGCAAATATTTGTTGAATTCTTGGAGAGGTCTTGCACCGCTGAGTTCTCTGGTTTTCTTCTCTACAAGGAGCTTGGAAGGAGGCTCAAGGTTATTTATTTCTTGTTTTCTAACTCCTGTTTTTAGTGTTAATCATAGATATTATATGCAATTCAATGGGTTCTTGAGACTTTCTGTTATGAAATCAGCATAATTAGTTAAGCAATTTGATCAATTATCTCATCGAGTGTGCTGTTATTGTAGTTTTTGTGAAAATGTTAGTTACTAAGTATTTGGTTCAAGGGGTCTGAGCTTGTCTAGTTTACTTTTTAGCTTCTGTTAAAGTGAAATTGGAATCTTTTCCAATTCTTTTTCTTTCTTTCTTTAGATTATAGTGACTTGCAGCCATTGTTTGAAGAATAAGTGTTATCTCTAAGTTATAGTTTGATTTCTAGAATGAAAAATCAAGTGGTAGATGATTTTCTCATAGCATTCTCTCTAACACCTGTTTAAATGTTCAAGCTTCTGAGAAAAGAAGAAGAAAAGCACATTTCTGTTGCACATTGTTTGATATGTGACTCAAGAAGGCTATAGTGGACTTTAAGCAGCTTATAATATAGCTATTTATGTTCATGTTCACTTATTATTATCATCTTTTTGCAACCATAAAAGAACACCCCCACCCCAACCCGAACAAATAAAACAAGAACAAAAGGTTTGTGCTTTTGCCTTTACTAGCAAAGTTTACTTTTGTACTGCCAGAGGCGGATTCAGGATTTAAAATATATGGGTTCTTGTCATAATCTCAAATTAATATACAGTAATAATTGGGTTCACAGTTAGGTATTTATTAATATTTAGTGGATTTTTCAATAGAAATATAGGGTCTACGCAAAAGTTACTGGGTTCCCGGAACCTAGTAACTGCACTCTAGATCCGCCACTGTGTACTGCCGTGCTCGATCTTCAGAACGGAGACTTTAATCATGGTTAGAAAAATATATATATATAAAAAGTAGGTAGTTCATTGCCAATATTGAATAGCTCCTCCTTTTTTTTCCCCTTCCTATAACCAACTAATGCTGAGTTATTTATGCAGAAAACTAATCCCGTCGTTGCAGAGATTTTCTCCCTCATGTCCAGGGATGAAGCTCGCCATGCTGGGTAAGCTCATATATTACTCTCTCTTTGAGCATGGTTAATCAGAAAGGAAAATTACTTCAATCTATGAGTACTGAGAAGGTTTGGCGGTTGGGATTTTGCAGGTTTTTGAACAAGGGGTTATCTGATTTCAATTTGGCATTGGACTTGGGTTTTTTGACAAAAGCAAGAAAATACACTTTCTTCAAGCCAAAGTTCATCTTCTATGCAACTTATTTGTCTGAGAAAATTGGATACTGGAGGTACATTACCATATACAGGCATCTCAAGGCCAATCCTGAGTACACATGTTATCCAATTTTCAAGTACTTTGAGAACTGGTGCCAGGATGAGAACCGCCACGGTGATTTCTTCTCTGCTTTGATGAAAGCGCAGCCTCAGTTCCTCAATGACTGGAAGGCAAAGTTGTGGTCTCGCTTCTTCTGCCTTTCGGTAACCACCTGCATTTGAATATCCTTTCATTATGATTTGCCAACTGAAAGGCTTTCACATTGCCTTCTATATAGATATTGTTTCACCTGTTTGACAATAATCTTACTTATATTTTGACTACCAAAATGCAGGTTTATGTCACAATGTACTTGAATGACTGCCAAAGAACAGATTTCTATGAAGGCATTGGGCTTGACACCAAAGAATTTGACATGCATGTCATCATTGAGGTGATCACTTGGCCGTATCTTACTCTTTCTTTATCGTTGCTTGATTAGCATGCTGTGGATTATGCAATTCTATATGTTCTATTCTTCATTACCCTTGGGCTATAAATCTTTAGGATGCTATTTCAATCACACGTCATTATAACAAAATTGAATCAGACTTCCATTTTTATTAGCCCGCCTATTGCTTACGTGGTTAGTGTCAGAAGTGTGAAGTTCTCTTAATGAACAGATGCTCCTACAGAAAACAAGATTTTTGAAAATCCCTTTTCACCTCATGGAAGAGAACTATATCTTTCAGCTGTTACTACCCGAATTATCCACACATTATTTAATTTTGCCCATTTGTATATTTACCTTGTCCACATTATGTAGTACCTGCTGTTGGTACCTCAGTTTACCGTGTAAGTTGTTGAATGCAATTAACTTGTTAAACTGTTGTTTCTAACTTTATCTTTTTTTCTTTTTGGTCGTGACCGTAGCATATTCACTAACCAAGCATATCTTGTGCAGACAAACCGAACAACAGCAAGGATTTTCCCTGCTGTCCTTGATGTTGAGAACCCAGAATTCAAGAGGAAGTTGGACAGGATGGTGGAGATTAACCAAAAACTACTTGCTGTTGGGGAGACTGATGACATTCCACTTGTGAAGAATTTCAAGAGGATCCCTCTGATTGCAGCTCTGGCTTCTGAGTTATTGGCCGCATATCTCATGAAACCCATTGAGTCAGGTTCAGTTGATTTTGCAGAGTTTGAACCACAACTCGTCTACTAATTTCCTTTTCCCTCGTGACCTTGTGAAAAAACAGAAATCAGTTCTTTTCACATAGAGGTGCCTGTTCATTGTTGTAAGTTATATAGCGTATTCAAGAAACACTCTCCTGCATAGAGGACACTCCCTTGTATTATCTTGATAATCTAGAATGAATTTCTTGTGAGTACATCATTATGTTTTCATCTTGACTGTTCTCAGCTATTAGTCGCTTCAATTGACAACGGTTTCTTGTTGCTCATACTCCAGGGAGAGAAAGGGGCACGTACTTACAAATCCTATGCGCCCCACATTCAAGTTCTCCTTTAGTTTTGTATACTGTTTTGTGCAAAAAGAAATGGAAGACTTGGACATAAAGATCTGCAGACAAATTATATACACCACAGAGAATTTATTATAGCACGTATGCAACACCTAACCATGAAGATATTTGAAGCTGTAAAGCTAACACATGCTAATTCCATCATAAACTTCCCGATAACTAAACACATTACTTCTATTTCATAGACGAACAAGAGTGGTGGAGTTTCAGAATTTGCAGGTTATAGAAGCTCTTCTGTTTATTATACAGATTTACACTGAAATTTAGTTACCTATTTCCTATGCGAATTGCAAGTCCAGCCTCATCAGCAGTGCAGTCATTCATGAACCTGTTAGTACTCCTGCAAAATACCAGCTTTATCAACAACATGTTGAGAGAAATGGGATTCCAGTCAATATTCAAGAAGGGGTAGAGAGATGATCCCCCTTGGTGAGCCAAACAGTTTACATGTTGACTAGCGAAAAAACGCTTACAGATTTCACGTAGAATTGTCACAGATAAGGCCTTCTGGCACCTTAGCTTGGAAAAGATTGTTTCAGATACCCCTCAAACTGAGATGTTTTTCCTTTCGTCTTTTGCTTTTAGTCCTTTTGGGGAGGAACGAGCTATTTAAATGTCCAAAACGTCAATAAAATGGCCTCTAGGAGCAAGCCATAAACATGTATGTGTTCCTTGGTTATCTGATCCCCAAGAGTAAGCCCGCCTTATACTTGCAAAATGTATATTAATCTAACAATAATTAAGTTACAAAAGTTAATGTGCAAACACATTCTATGTATTTAATGGTTTGATGTAATCAAACTCATGCGAGTAAGGTTTTCCATTCACTAGTCGTAGTGCATGTCCTATGTGAGGAGATGCTGCAAGGGCCATATTGTCATTGTTCGACTTTGGTTGTGCTATAACTGTACCTATATGGGTTCGCAAAATATTGCCATTATATATTTAGTTATGTTGAATGAAGATGGAGCGTAAAATATGTTTATATTAAATGATCGCATGAGAAAGTGACACATGGAGCCGAAGACAGAAGATAATTGCATCCGAAGGCAACGATCATGTTCGTTGCTAGAGAGAATGATTGTTGGATCAAGAAGCTGAATGGTTTTGAAGATTGACAAATAAACTCATAGTTGAACCAGGTCCATCACTCGAGACATAGACATACAGAGTTAATGGCACGTGAGGTGATCACAAACAGGAGATAAACACAATCAGTGATCTTAAGATATATCTCCTGATCGAAAAGGTTGCAAATTGATAGGGAGATGGACTCTTTATTCAGTAAGGACTGAATCAATATAGAAGAGGATCTAGGGAGTTGAGATCAACTAGAACTCTTTCACCAAGGAAGAGTTGCATCCGAATTCTAGTATATCTCCTTTTCTAGTGATCCTATATATTGTCAAAGTGTTCTTATTGAACAGGTGCGCACAAACATAGAAGCAAAACAAGAATTGAGAACAAAATTACCAAAGCAATTTTGTAAGCAGTTCGTGTGAGAATTTCCTGTGCGATTCTGAAGCTACTTGAACCAGCTAGAAGAACCAGTTCCATCTGTTGTCTTTTAGTCTAGTTTATTTGTAGTAGGTGATTACAAAGTGTATCTTTCAGCTTTATCTAGAAGCAATTGTAATAGGTACTGAGTATTCAAGTTAGAGTTAACTTGAAGCTTGTCGCAAATAGCTAGAGGCTAGTTTGCCACAAGGGGATTAGAGTTAGTCCTTAGGTTTACAAAAGAGTTTATTTTGTAAATGTTGTTTGGCTCATTGATTTAGTGAAGAGTTTGGGAAAATCCTATTGGGAAGTAGGTCGTGATTTTTTCAAATTTTGAACCAGGTGTTTTCCACGTAAAATTGTTGTGTTCCTTTATTTTCTGCAATTATTATTCCACAAATTATAGGAGTTGGAACACATAGAAGAACCTGGTCCTTCTATAACTACTGCACGCAAAAATTGGTCACCACACAAATCACCCCCCATCTTGTGTGGTATTGACATAGATAAATAACAATTGGTATCAGAGCGAGTTATCCTTGAAGAGGCTAACACCTTAGGAAAAGATCAAGATGAGTGCACCACTTGGGAACTGGGAAGTACAATCAACTGCTAGGCCACCACTCTTCAATGGCCAGTACTAATCCTGGTAGAAGAACAGGATGAAGGATCACTTAATTGGAGAAGACTATGAACTATGGGACATAGTCACTGACGGTCCTTTGGCCACCATGAAGAAGACTGCTGAAGGAGTAGATGTGCCAAAGACAAGAGCTGACTACACTGCTAAAGACTTAAGAAAATGGGAAAAGAATGTCAAGGCCAAGAAGTGGCTCGTGTGTGGACTTGGTCCAGATGAGTACAACAGAATTCAAAGTTGCACCACTGCCAAAGAAATTTGGGACACTTTGCAAGTGGCTCATGAGGGAACTGCATAAGTAAAAAGATCCAGAGGTACATTACTATATTCTCAATATGAGAATTTCTCTATGAAGGAATGAGAGACCATCCAAGAGATGTACACTAGGTTCACTACTCTGACAAATGAACTAAATCTCTTGGACGGACTATCCTTGAAGAAGACAAGGTTGAAAAGATTTTGACAAGGGTTCTGCCAATCTCTTCGGAGAGTAAGATCACTGCTATTCAGGAATCCAAGAACATGGCAACCCTCAGATTGGATGAGCTGATTGGAAATCTCACTGCCTATGGACTTAGAAGGCAGACAATGAAGATGGATGCTCCCAAGAAGGAAAGAAGTCTGGCACTGAGAATCACTAAGGGAACAGATCTGGAGGAAGATGAAATGGCTATTATCACCAAGGAATTCAGAAACTATCTCATTAGGAAAAGGGCATCTCAAGAGGTGAAAACTACAACAAGGATAAGGTACCAGAAAAACCCACCAACGAGGGATGCTACAAATGTAAACAAACTGATCATCACATCAAGAACTGTCCTCAGTGGAAAGTTAAATGGAAAAGGGAAAGATCTGAACGAAGGAACCGGAAGAAGGAACTGGTTCATCCCAAGAATAACACAACATCAACAAAAGCTATGGTTGCTGCTTGGGGAGAAAGTTCAGATGAAGAAGCAGATGATGAAGATGGAGATGAGCAAGCACTCATGGCAATTGGTGAATCAGATGAGGAATCAGAGGTAAGTATATCTCATCTCAAAAACAAGATTAAGTTCCTATCCAAAGAAAAACTCTATAGATTATTACTTGACTTCATTGATGATTCTGAAAAAATAAATAAAAGAGAAGGAACAACTGTCTAAGAAGTGTGTAATGTTAAAAGCAAAATGTAAGAACCTGGAACTCAGAGTAAGTGAATCGGTGAGTGAAAAAACTGCTCTGAAGAACCAGGTTCATCCACTTGAAACAAATGTCCTAGAGTTAAAATTTAAAAATTTAAAATTGAAACTAGGAACCAGTAATAAGACAACTGACAACTCTCAACTCATCTTAGAAGAAAATGTAGGCAGACTAAAGGATGAGTTGTATAATAAAAATGAACCGATAAGAGTGTTGAAGGAGGAACTTGGTAAGGTTAAGCATGAACTGGACAGAACATGCAAATGGAATAAATCCTCTGATGCTTTAACATGGCTACAGGAAAATCACAGTAGCAATAGAAGAGGACTTGGCTTTGGGAGTCAACTGCCTAAATGGGATCCCAAAAGCAAGTACCTCACTCTCCCTGAGAATAAAATTTGTACCCACTGTGGTAAGACTGGTCACTACAAAATTGAATGCAATGCAAAAGAGCAGACCAGTCAAAAGAATAAAAGTTTTGTTCGAAAAAAAAAATTGGTTACCAAATTGGGAAAAAAGGGATTTAATTCATCCTTTCTCTTATAGAAAGGGACCCAAACTAGTTTGGGTTCCTAAGACTAACCCTGATTTTCTTTTGTAGGTTTAAGTTAAAGGGAGCAGTCAAATATGGTACATGGATAGTGGCTGCTCAAAACACATGACAAGGAACAAGGAATAGTTCCTTTCACTTGAAAACCTCAAAGGAGGAAATGCCTCCTTTGGAAATGGGAAGAAAGGTGAAATTATTGGGGTTGGTAAGGTAGGTAAGGATGACACATGTTCCATTGAGAACGTTTACTTGATAGATGGCTTGAAATATAGCTTAATCAGTGTGTCACAACTGTGTGACAGAGGTAACCTAGTTGCATTCACTTCTACAAAATATTTTGTGATTAATCTTATCACTGAAAAGATTGTTTTGCAGGGAAAAAGAGTGAATAATATCTATATCATAGAGCTGTCCACACAATCAGAAAACGAATTAACTTGTTTGAGTGTGCTGGACAGTGATCCCCTCCTTTGGCACAAAAGACTTGGACATGCAAGTCTAAATCAACTCAACAAACTAGTCTCCAAGGACCTAGTGATAAGTCTCCCTAACATTAAGTTCAAGGAAGACAAAGTTTGTGAGGCTTGTGCAAGGTGGAAGCAGGTAAGGTCCTCTTTCAAAAGCAAGAAAGTAATAAGTAACACCAGGACGTTAGAACTGGTTCATATGGATCTATGCGGTCCTATGAGAACATTAAGAAGACGTGGTAAAAGATATGTAATGGTGCTTATTAATGACTACTCTAGATTTACCTGGACATTGTTCCTAACATCTAAAGATGAAACATTTGATATGTTTACTACTTTTGTTAGAAGAACACAGAAACAATTAGGAAATCAACTTGCATCAATAAGGTCTGATCATGACACTGAATTTGAAAATGCAAAGTTTGCTGAATTTTGTGATGAACATGGCATATATCGTAACTTTTCTGCCCCTAGAACTCCACAAGAAAATGGAGTTGTTGAAAGAAAGAACAGAACCCTTGAAGATATGGCTAGAACCATGCTTCTTTCTAGTCAACTACCTCATAGCTTCTGGGAAGAAGCAATAAACACTGCATGCTACATCATAAATAGGTGCATGACTAGACCACTTGTATGAGTTACTTAAAGGGAGAAAGCCCAATATATCCCATCTTAGGGATTTTGGCTGTAAGTGATTTGTGCACAACAATGGCAAAGACTCCCTAGGTAAGTTTGATCCCAGAAATGATGAGGGAGTATTCTTGGGATATTCTTCACATAGCAAGGCTTATAAAGTGTATAACAAAAGAACTATGCGTGTTGAAGAGAGTGTGCATGTTGTTTTTTATGAAACTAACATTCTCTCTATGAGACAGGAACAAGTAGATGAAGAAATTGGGCTGGTCAGAAACTCAGACCAAACTGGAGCAACACTGGAGGAAGGAACGGGTGATGGAACAGGTTCATCCATCCCAGGCAACATGCCAGGGGGAACTGAGCAACAAACTAATTTCCAAACCTCATTGGAACCTGTCTGTGATCCTGTTCCTCAGCAACAAGACACTGTAGGATCTTCAAGTAATACCCAGTTGGTTGTAAAACTACACAGATATCAAAGCTCACACCCCATTGAGAACATTATAACTTATCCAATATCTGGAATCAGAACCAGATCCTCTTTGAAAAAATATGTGTGTGTTTGATGTTTTTCTATCCTTGATTGAACCTAAAAATATTGTTGAAGCTTTGCAGGATGCAGATTGGGTAAATACAATGCAAAAAGAACTCAACCAATGGAAAGGAGTCAAGTTTGGCATCTAGTACCTAGATCCTTTGATAGATCAGTGATTGTCACAAAGTGGGTATTCAGAAACAAACTTGATGAAGATGGAACAGTTACAAGAAATAAGGCAAGATTGGTGGTTCAAGGATACAGCCAGGAGGAAAGAATAGACTATGATGAAACATTTGCTCCTGTGGCAAGGTTGGAAGCAATTAGGCTCCTCATAGCCTTTGCTGCTTACATGGAATTCACCATTCACTAGATGGATGTCAAGAGTGCCTTCCTGAATGGATATCTCAAGGAAAAAGTGTTTGTAAAGCAGCCTCCGGGGTTTGAAAACAAATAGAATCCTGATCATGTGTACAAGCTTGACAAAGCACTGTATGGACTCAAGCAAGCTCCAAGGGCATGGTATGAAAGGCTTTCAAAATTCCTGCTGGAACATGACTACAAGAGAGGTAAAATTGATAGCACCTTATTCTTGAAGGAAAAAGGTAAAGATCTCTTGGTAGTGCAGATATATGTAGATGACATAATCTTTGGGGCAACTTCTGAAAAGCTAAGTAAAGAATTTGCTAAACTAATGGGGAGTGAATTTGAAATGAGCATGATGGGTGAGCTTAATTTCTTTTTAGGCTTACAAATTAAACAAAATTCAAATGGAACTATGATCCATCAACAAAAATATGTGAAATAATTTTTTAAAAGATTTAAAATGGAAAACTCCGAGGAAATTGACACTCCTATTGCAACAGCCACAAAACTAGATGTAGATGAACCTGGTTAATCTGTCGATCAAAAGTTGTATAGAGGAATGATTGGTTCATTGTTGTATCTTACTACCAGTAGACCTGACATTGTCTTCAGCGTAGGGCTTTGTGCTAGATTTCAGGCCAATCCCAAGGAATCCCATTTAACTGCAGTGAAGAGAATCCTGAGATATCTAAAAGGCACCACTGACCTATGTCTTTGGTACCCCAAAGGTAGTAATTTTGATCTTGTGGGATATGTCGATGCTGACTACGCATGCTTCTTGGTAGATAAAAAGAGCACCTCAGGTATAGCACACTTTTTGGGCTCATGTCTTGTGTCTTGGGCCACTAAGAAACAGAATTCAGTAGTTCTATCTACTGCTGAGGCTGAGTACGTGGCTGCAACCTCATGTTGTGCTCAGTTACTATGGATTAAGCAACAACTGATGGACTTTGGCGTAGAGATTGGATGCATTCCTATCTTCTGTGATAACACTAGTGCTATTAGTATGACAAAGAACCCCGTTCATCATAAAAGAACAAAGCACATAGATGTTAGACACCATTTCCTAAGAGACAACTATGAGAAGGGAATGATCTCTATTGAATTCTGTGCTACTGACAAACAAATTGCTGACGTCTTTACTAAGGCACTAAGTAGAGAGAATTTTGAGAGAAACATGTTAGAATTAGGGATGATTAAGATCACCTGATTGAACTAATTCAAAACAAAAATGAAAAAAAAAGAAGAGGAAATTTTTTTGGCTAAGAATTCTGAAAGGTGTAAATAATCAGAATAATCGTTGCTCAGTCTCATGCCTTAAAAGGCATACTCTTGCCATGTGTTAATATGACTCCTTGGTTACTAATGATGTTTTTCTATTTTTGTAAATTGAGGCTTAATCAAGAGATTCTAACAAGATGAACCTGGTTCATCATTGCTGGTTCATCTGACAGACAAGGTATGTGCCCATCACTATACACATTTGAAATATCAATAGTTACTCATGAGCAGGACTCTATCTATAATAAGCCTTTACAAAATCTAGTACCTATCCCAAATTCGAACCCGTTCCAAAGAGTCCAATCAAATTAAAATGGCCTAGATATAGGGGAGTCATAACCATCACTTATCACCTGACACTCCTGAACCGATTAGACTCCCACTTGACCAAAATTATACCCTTTTGTATTTATTAACCAAATCATCACCATGGATAACACCCCACCTCCTGCTTCATCCTCCTCAACCACACCTGACTACAATATCACACTTGAAGATACTGGTTCCACCTCATCTCAATCAAATTCTTCCTCTCCATCTCAATCACATCCCACCACCCCTCAAAACAACCATGTTCCGTATCCTCCAATCACTCTTGTTGTACAACCAAGCCCCAATCCAGAACCTAGGAGAAGTCGTGTGAAAATGCTCGCCAGAAAGACTGTGGCCTCTGGCTCTCTAGCTAGGAAATTGAACGAAAAGCTTCAAGCTAGCCAGGCCCAAGAATCTGAGAACTCCAATGACCCTTTCAAGTCCGCCACTGAGGGGGAAGTAATTGGTTCTTCTGATTCTGAACAGGTAACATCTAAAATTGGGTATGAGCCAGCCACTTTTGAAAATATGTTTGTTTTAATGGGTCTGTAGTGGATGTGTAGATTCCTGATAGGAGAAGAAGAGGCGGTAAAAATAACTTTGTGAAAGAAATTGAGAGAGAGGGAGAAAGAAGTACTATGATGGGAACAGGGGAAGGAAGCACTCCATTGGCAATTTGTGGAACTGTCCCAGTGGTTGTTGAAGAAGGTGCCAAGGATTTAGGGGGAAGTAATTCTAGAGAGGTTGCAGAGGGGCTGTAAAATCTTCAACATGCAACCGATGAACCTGGTTCATCCATTGAGGAAACTTTGGTTGATCTTATGAGAAAACTAGGGGAGAGCTATAAACCCAAAAAGAAAAGGACACCCAAGACCAAGAAAGTTGCTCCTCCAGTGGAAAGCAAGAAGAGAAAAGCCACTCCTTCTGCTGATGCTTCCATTCCTAGAGGTCGCACTAGAAGGAGTGCAATTAGGCAGAGTGAAGAGGAGTTGCAGAAAGCTTTGAGGGAGATTAGGAGAAAGAAAGCTGAAAAGGGGAAGGCAAAAGTGTTTGAGCCTGCAGAGGCGGTTGATGTTAAGGAGATGGACCTGGTCCATCAAGAGGAACAAATGGTAGATGTTGATATTGAGACACCCAAACCAAAGAAGGCCAAGACTTCTTCCAAGAAGTCAGCATCTGTATCTGCTACACCCTCGACTGTTGCTAGGAGAACTAGGTCCACAAAGAAATCAAAGAAGGCTCAGTTTGATGATGATGATCAGTGGAGTGGTGAAGAAGTAGAGGAGTCTGGTGGAGAAACAGACAAACTGATAAAATTTGGGAAGCGCATGATACTGAAGGGAAGGTTGTTTAAGGATCTTGAAGAATCCGGCATGATTTACCTTGTGGACACTCTGGACGTGCAGGGCTGGAAGGACATGGTCCTTCAACTAGATGGCAGGCTGGCCAGGAGTGAGATTGTCGAGTTCATGGAAAATGCAGAAGTCAAGGATGGCAGGGTCTCCAGTCAGGTAAAGGGGCTTAAGATCTCCTTTGATGCCAAGGAGCTGGGTGAGATTCTTCGGATTCCCGCTGAGGGATATGATGATTATACAAGGAAGAGGTGGCCCAGCTTGGATGACCTTCCTTCTGCACTGCAAATCACCAGGAGGTTCAGTGATAATGCTGAAGAAGCGGAACCAAGGGCTGTGTTCAAAAGCGAGATGAAACCTCAACACAAAGTGGTTTTGAGTTTGTCAATAAATGCATACTGCCCAGGCAAGAGAGGAGGCACATAGCAAACTATATGGATTTAAATCTCATGGAGTGCCTTGACAGTTGAAGGTAAATCAATTGGACCTCTTTCATTATTCAGTTGCTGGACAGGGTGGTAAATGGATCCAAGGCTCATCTATCCCATATGGGTTCATCCTAACGACTGTGCTGGCTCACTTCAAAGTGCCCGTGAAGAAAGCAGAAATGGCCACTGTCAAGGACCATTTTAGGAAGAACATGCTTCTGACATGAGACTATGTTGTGAATGTTTCTGACGATGAACCTGGTTCATCAAGGAAAACGCATGTGAATAGCAAGGTCAGGGCGCTTGTGCATGAAGGTGGGGTTAAGGATGCTAAAATCCTTCGCCTGAAGACCCGCCTTACAGAGGTTGAGGCTGAGGGGAATGCTCTCAGAGTTGAACTGGAAAATGAAAAGGAGAATAATGCAGGGATTATTCAACAAATGCTCTCTCTTCTCCAAGCAAAGAACCCAACCTCCACCCCTTCCCAGTCTTAGGTGTCCAGTGCCGTCCCTCACCCCTCTATGATCCAGTTCGGGATTTTTTTGCTATATTTTGCTCATGACTGTAACTGCTTTTATTTCTTTATGTATTTAGTGCCTGAACTATGATCCTATCAATGAACTGTGTTGTTTTTTCTCTTACCTATTTTGTCTCACTTTCCTTGATAGTTTACATCCTTGGTTTACTATTGATGATTAATCCATGTTTGTACTTGCAGTATCCTCAGTGGCCATGAGTAATTATTATAAATCTGGTAATTCTAACACTTTGCAACTTTTCGATGATGCCAAAAGGGGGAAGATGTGCTATATTGAATATTGTGATATTTATAATCTAATGAAACTGGTTCTTTATGATAAATGCTTAATACTATAAAAAGTGTCAATGTTGGATTAAAGTGATTACATGCCTAAGCACAGAGTTTGTCATCATCAAAAAGGGGAAATTTGTTGGATCAAGAAGAGGAATGGTTTTGAAGATTGACAAATAAACTCAGAGTTGAACCAGGTCCATCACTCGAGACATAGACATACAAAGTTAATGGCACGTGAGGTGATCACAAACATGAGATAAACATAATCGGTGATCTGAAGATATATCTCCTGATCGAAAAGGTTGCAAAATGATAGGGAGATGGACTCCTTATTCAGTAAGGACTGAATCAAGATAAAAGAGGATGTAGGGAGTTGAGATCAACTAGAACTCTTCCACCAAGGAAGAGTTGTATCCGAATTCTAGTATATCTCCTTTTCTACTGATCCTATATATTGTCAAGTG
>ML395252.1:0-18899 GCA_005239525.1 Nicotiana knightiana | reverse complement strand
GAGTTCTAGCAGTTCTTAATTACAATAAATGTCACAGATGTCTTGGATTTGACAAAATCTTGTCGTATTTTAGTTGACTAAATGACATGCCCGCGTATTCTTCTTCTTTCTTAACTGCTGCATTGACGGTTGCAGGACTGAGATGCGGAGTCTGCTTCTTGGTCCCATTTCCCCTTATATCATTTCTCACTATAAAAAATTTTAATTGTAGAATGAATCTTGTCCTTTTTCATAATTTGATACTGAAGTATTTTTTTAAGAGATTGGCCAAAAATAATGGAAAAAGGAAGCACTAAGCCCAATGCATACATCTATAACATTGTTATAGATGCCCTTTGCAAAGATAGGATGTTAGATGATGCAATTAGGCTTTTCGAAGAGATGAAAAAGAAAAGGCATTCCTCCGGATGTTATCACATATAGTTCATTGATTGATGGTCTTTGTAAGCTTGGTCAGTGGGAGAAGGTTAGGACTTTGTTCTTCAAAATGGTAAATCTTAATATTTATCCATATGTCCGCACCTTCAACATACTGACAGATGGACTATCCAAAGTCGGAAAAGTTGAAGATGCTGAGGAGGTAATGAGACACATGAAAGGAAAAGGTGTGGAGCCTAATGTGGTCACCTACAATGTGATAATTGATGGATATTGCTTGCGCGGTCAAATGGATAGAGCAAGGAGCCTTTTTGATTCCATGATTGATAAGAGCATTAAGCCTGGCATTATTAGCTATAGCACACTAATAAATGGATACTGTAAGAAAAAGAAATTGGATGAGGCCATGCATTTGTTTTATGAAATTAAATGGACCGAAGCCTGACATTGTTACCTACAATACTATCTTGCAAGGTCTATTTGAAGTTGGAAGAATTGACTTTGTGCAAAAATTCTTTGCTGAGATGCTATCCACGGGGCTCGGGCCTGATTTATGCACTAATCGCATTTTGCTCCGTGGTTATTTTCAGAATGGACTTGTTGAGAAAGCTATGTTGCTATTTCATGCGTTGGAAAGAAAGAGAAGATACTGATATTGAATTTTACAATGTTGTAATAGACGGATTGTGCAAAACTGGCCAGCTCGACAGAGCTCATGCTATTTTTGAGAAGCTTTCTTTAATTGGATTGTTTCCCGATGTGATAACATACAATATAATAATAAATGGATTTTGTCTAGAAGGGTTGTTAGATGAAGCTAAAGATATGCTAAGAAAAATGGAGGAGAATGGTTGTTCGCCGGATAATGCCACTTATAATATTATTGTGCAAGGATTTCTCAAGTTTAGCAAAGTTACTGAAATGATAACCTTTTTGGAGGAAATGAATGAAAGGGGCTTCTCATTTGATGCAAGTACAGTAGAGTTACTAATGAATGTTATAGCGAAGCATCCTTCTTTGCTTGACATGATACCACAATTTCACTTGGGAAATAAGAAGTGATTTATTTCACTTGATTTATTCAGGTATACTTTTCACTTAGATGCAATTTCCTTTTACCTCTAGAAAGTAATCAGATCAATGGAATTGTGAAAGTTGACATAATGACAGTTAGAACATTGCTTAAACTTTCCGAGCAAGCTTATTGAGCAGGTAGATCAGTTCTAATAATTTGATTGTTATGCCATTCTACTTTATATTGGAAATCATGTTTTATTGCACTCTTAATATGAGAAATGATGTGAGTTTCCTTATATATACACATTATAAGTTTAGGAATAGTATTTTCATGCTATTTAGTAGTCTTCAATTATTATCATTTTGAGAATCAATAACAGCTTCCTGTCATATGAGAAGCTTCTTTCTGTGCTGGTATAATTTCTACTCCAGGAAATAATGCTCTTCTCTAGCGTTAGAGCTAAGAAAAGTTCGACTAGAATACAAGCCTTACAATTTAGCTATCTACTAGGGCAGTTATTCCTTTTAATGTAGTTATTCTTTGTGTCTGCATATTAATTGTTTTTGCTCTGACTATTGAAGGATCTCGGGGAAAGGATATGTCAATTCCCGACCACTGCCTCATTAATCTCAAAGACTTGCCTATTAATATTGATCACTTAAATCTCACCTGGAAATAAAAGGCTGACGGAAGAAATGGTTATGCTGAGCGTCTCAATTCCCTTGTTTGCTGGATCATCCAGGTTCGAATCTCATCTTCAGTTTTTCCGGACCCCACCATGAGGGATAATTAATACATGGTATGTCATTGTTGTCATTTTAAGAATTTAGACCCAATTCTAGGCTTATTAGCCATAAAAAAGCTACTTTTAAATACCTCGATTTGCGTGCGCAGTCCGTGGGTGAAACAAGAAAGCTTTTATGTTAAAATATGTGAAATAGTAATTTCTAGAGTTAAGATTTGATTATAGTTGACTTTGGTCAATATTTTGAGTAAACGGCCCCGGATCCATGTTCCGACAATCCCGGGAGGTCCGTAGTAAAATATGGGACTCGGGCGTATGCCCGAAAATGAATTCCGAGGTCCCAAGCCTTAGAAATCAATTTTTGAAAGAAATTGTTTTGCTGAAAAAATTATGAAATAAAGAAAAGAATTAATATTTGAAATCATTGGTATCGGGCCCGTATTTTGGTTCCGGAGCCCGATACAGATTTGTAATGATATTTAGGCCTTGGCTGTGAAATTTGGTGAGTTCGTTTGACGTGATTCGGACATCCGGTTGAAAAGTTATGAACTATAAGTGTTTTGAGGAAAATAATGAGTTTTGAGGTTTAATTCATAGTTTCACATGTTATTTTCATGATTTGATCGCACAAGCAAGTCTATATGATGCTTTTAGACTTGCGTGCATGTTTGGTTTAGATCCCCGAGAGCTTGGGTGAGTTTCAAATAGGTTTGGGTTGTGTTGCGCTCGTTCTTTCTTATGCTTCGACGTCGTTTCTTCAAGCATAAATGATATCATATTGAACAAATGAGCTCCGATATCTGTTTTGAATGAAGTATTAGATCCGTATTGTAATTACGGACGCGTAGCAAAAAGAATCATCGAATTTGGATATCGTATGAGGATTTTATGGTCATTTTACTAAGGTTGCCAGATTTTTCAGGATAATTATGAAATTGCCACTGACAACGTATTAAAAATCTGCACTAATTGCAACTATTAAAACGTACATATCTCCTTCATTATAAGGCCCAATTTGAGTGATTCAAAAGCCTAAATTGACTAGAATTTCACAAGGAATCTATTGGACACATAAAAATCGAGTTTTGGGATCGTTTGGCTCGAGAAACGAGGCAGAATAGCTGGTAGAAAAATATATATAAAACGGGTAGACTTTTTCTTCTTCAAATTTTCGAACCCCACAGCCCTAAGAACGAATTTCTTCACCAAATATCATCCTCAAGTCATAGGTAATCAATTCTAAACTTTACTCTTTCAATTACCCATTGTTTTTCATCACTTTTAAATCAAAAACTAAGAATTTTTCATCACTTCTATTCGAATTGAGGTCGGATTTCGAAACTAATTGTATATTTGGGTTCGTGGTTGAACGGGTAAACGTAATTTGGTCCGAACCCCGAGTTTAGACCAAGCGGACCCGGGGTCGGGTTTTCACTTTTTTTGAGAAAACTTAGGAAAAATTATAATTTTCAATAAAATTAGTTCCTTTAGCCTTAATTAATGATATTGAGTTAATTAGGATTAGATTCGAGCAAGATTCTAAAGAAAAAGTTGTAACTAAGCAGTGAGTGACCTGTGAAATTGAGGTAAGTGTTTGGTCTAACTTTGACTTGAGGGAATAGGAATTCCCACTTGTTTGATATGTGAAATGCATGGGCGTGGTGTATAGGTGAGGTGACGAGTATCTATGCACCGCCCAATTTGCCTGTTAAGCATGAACTCTTTCCCGTTCCCAACTTACTTGATTCTTGTCTTAATTGTTCTATGTCCATTATTGTTTTTATGATTACTTGGCCTTGTTATTTTATTATTAGATATTGTTGTGGTTATGGTTGTTTTAGCTAGATTCCTTGTGGTACTAAACGGTTGAGCAGTTTGGCATTGTTTTTACGAATTATATATATATATATATATATTCCTGTTGGTTTCATTTTTGATAATATTGAGGAAATGATGAGGAATGCAGTTTAATTGTTTTATGATTGTTGAGGTTTACGTCGTTGTTTGGTTTCAATTGATTGTTGCCAATTGTTGTGGCAAGTATATTAAAAGTGTTGGTTGTTCTCTTGATTTTATCATGGTACATAAAAACTGAACTGGGTTGACAGCGTTACAGTGTTTACATATATTCTGGTTGAGAGGTTGTGATAAGGGGGCTGTGATAAGGGTGGATAATTGATTGTGATACGGGTGAATAAATTGATATTTCTGGTGGGATCGGGTTGCACGCCGCAACAAGGAGCAATAAGGGAGGACAATTATATTTTTAATGATTTTCAAAGAAAAACAAAGATTTGAAAACTACTATTTTATATTACTATGTTTCATATTTTTGGCACTACTTTTATTTGAAGTGAAATTTTGGAAACTTGGAAATTATTTGAGAGTTTGTTATAACTGAGCCCTGGAAAAGGGCGGCTGAGTTATTTCATTGTTGTTGCAGTACTTTATTATTTGTTTAGATTTCCTACTTGCTTTATATTTATTGTCTCAGTTATATTTTTCTTGTTCGTGTAGAATTGTTGTCACGACCCCAGTTCGCCCTCCGTGAACATGTCGTGATGGCACCTAGTCCCTATAACTAGGTAAGCCTAGCAATGCGGAATATCAACATAATTTGAGGAATAATAAAGTAAAAACTAATCAATCTAAAAGAAAGACTATATATAAATGCCACTTGGCATATACAACCCAAAATAATACGGAAGTCTACAATATCACCCCAAAATCCGAAAACTCACGGGAACCACAGGCTAACAGAAATATAATACACTGCTCTAACTCCAGAATGTCTACACAACTGTAAGGAAGGAAAGACTTTTCACAGAAGCTAGAATAGGATAGAGACTCCTGGTCTACGGACGCGGCATATGTACCTCGAAGTCTCTGCTGGATTTCTCAACCTCGGGGATAGGGCGACTGAGTGGAGGTACCTGGATCTGCACATGAAAAGCATGCGCAGGAATGGGGCATGAGTACACCACAACGGTACTTAGTAAGTTCCAAGCCTAACCTCGGTCGGGTAGACGAGGAAGGTCAGGGCCCTACTGAGGTTAGACAATATAATAGGAATTTACAGAAAGAAAACAGACAGTAATAATGAATACAGCAGTGAAGTAAGACAAGTCAAACAAGGCAATAACAAAACACAAGAACAGGATAAACACGGAGTACGAACAACTCAACAACGATGGTAACAATAAGGATCTCCCAGGATACCGTCCTGTAGTCTATTTCTCAACTGTCTAGTAGATCTCCCGGAATACCGTCCCGTAGTCCCAAAGTAAATGTGCAGGGGGATCTCCCGGGATACCGTCCCGTAGTCCCAAAGTAAATGTGCAGGGGATCTCCCGGGATAGTCCCTAAATGAGAGCTTAAGTGTTGGAAAGTTGCCCGTAGTTGGAGCAGTGTGAAGACGGCCTCAGAATGGAAATCTGATGGTTGCATTAGCTCAGTTAGGTGATTTCGGGGTTGGGAGCGTGTTCGGAATGTATTTTGGAAGTCCGTAGCTCATTTAGGCTTGAAATGCCGAAGTTTGAATTTTTGGAGTTTCCAGCCCGATAATGAATTTTTGATCAGAGGGTCGGAATGGAATTCCGGAAGTCGCAGTAGTCCGTCATGTCATTTGGGATGTGTGTGCAAAATTTGAGGTCATTCGGATGAGTTTAGACGTGTTTCGGCGTCGGATGTGAATTCTAGAATTTTTCTAAGTTTCTAGGCCGAGCCTTAAAACACGTCTCATAACATCAAAATCATCGATTATGCATAAGTTTCTAGGCTTGAACCTATGCATAATCGATGATTTTGATGTTATGAGACGTGTTTTAAGGCTCGATCTGAAACTTAGGAAAATTCTAGAATTCACATCCGACGCCGAAACACATCTAAACTCATCCGAATGACCTCAAATTTTGCACACACATCCCAAATGACATGACGGAACTACTGCGACTTCTGGAATTCCATTCCGACCCTCGGATCAAAAATTCACTATCGGGTTGGAAACTCCAAAAATTCAAACTTCGACATTTCAAGCCTAAATGAGCTACGGACTTCCAAAATACATTCCGAACACGCTCCCAACCCCGAAATCACCTAACGGAACCATTGGATTTCCATTCCGAGGCCGTCTTCACACTGCTCCAACTATGGGCAACTTTTCAACACTTAAGCTCTCATTTAGGGACTAAGTGTCCCAAAACTCTCCGAAACTCAAAACCGAACGTCCCGGCAATTCAATTTAGCAGAAATAGACTTGGGGAAAACAGTTAATAGGGGATCGGGGCGTTAATTCTTAAGACGACCGGCCGGATCGTCACAATTGTTTTATTGTGTTATTGTATATATTATTGTCACCGGTTACATGTTGTTAATGCCCCGCCTTAGCCTCGTCACTACTTCGTCGAGGTTAGGCTCGACACTTACTCAGTACATGGGGTCGGTTGTACTGATACTACACTCTGTGCTCTTTTGCACAGATCCAGACACCGGCCAACAGTAGAGATTTGTAGAGCAACTATCCATTCTTTCGGAGACACGAGGTATATCTACCGGCGTTCGCAGATCCTAAGAGTCTTCTCTATATTATTTAGACTGTTGTTTTATTTGATTCAAAACAGTTATACATTATTTCTTTCAGCCATTATTTGTAGTATTCTTTAGTAGTTCGTGAATTGTGACACTAGACCCTAGAGTAGTTTTCAGTTATTTATATAATTAGTTCGTGACTCGTTTTATTTCATTGTTTATTTATTTTATAATTGGAATTGTTTATTGGAAGCCATTAGATCAAGTTTAATTTAAAAGTTGTTCTATCCTGTTTAAATGATTAATTAACGGAAATAGTTGAGCGAACTCTAACATTGGATAGCCTAGCAAGTGTGGTGTTAGGCGCCATCACGATCCCTAAGGTTGGGAATTTGGGTCGTGACAAGTTGGTATCAGAGATTTAGGTTTCTTAGGTCTCACAATTCACGAACAAACTTGGTAGAGTCTGAAGGATCAGTACGGAGACGCCTGTACTTATGTCTCAGAGGCTATGAAGTTAGGAACAATTTCGCTTCTATTCTACTCTATCGTGCGAATTTATTCTATCATTGATGATTGAACTTGTCTATTGTTGTCCTCTCACAAATCTTGGCAATACACAAAGTGTCTACAACCGGATAAGAGATGAAGCCCCGATGACAGCTACAATTAGGGGAAGAGATAGAAGCAGAGCTTAGACTAAAGCTCGAACATCAGCACCTATTGTACAGTCTCAAATGGATCTAGACGCGGAGGTTCTAGCTCAGTCAGTACATGTTGGACTAGCCCATATCCCAGAAGGATTTATAGCTACTTCAGTATTGCATAACAAGGGAATAGTTGAAAGTAACGGGGTTGATTTATATGAGTTGTGAAGTTTAACATTGTGGATTATCAGGCATTGTGACCTATGACTTCGTTCCAAGTGGGGAGGTCCACTGTCAAGGAATAGATTGTGGGGTCATGTGTTATATCGGTTTTGGCTTGGAATGTATAAGGCCTGAGATTTTGCAAGAGATAAAGCTGGGACTTGCGATATGTATGCCTCCTTAATAACTATATACCTCAGTACCAAAGGAGTTATATAGACAACTTTAAATCTACAGAAGGTCTACTCAGCGTGGAAGTCACGGTTGCGGATTTTGGGGTGCTCCAGAGGGGGTATAGTGGTTGACAAGCTTCTAGACAATATGGTTCGTGCCAAGGTTTATTTGTATAGAGCTCTACCTTTGGGTTCATTGTGCATCAATAAGGATAAGAGTTACCCCAAGGAATAACGAAGGGTACATGAATAAGTGGGGTAGCTCAGCGGTGTTAAGTCAACATGGTAAATGAGAGATTGGTCGCTGGTGGTTGAGGCAAGCCTACGAAGAGGATGACCAGCCAGTGCAACATCAACTATTTGACTCAGTTCTCATAATGCTTTTGAAAGAGTTTGTTTCTCGAACCTTCAATTTTTGCGTGGCGCATAAGGTTTGAACGGTTGCGTCATGTCACCATGACGGTGTCAGGACATTCCATCAGGTTCGATAGTTAGCCCGTCATACTCCTACTTCGGTTCATATAGCTAGAGAGTGAGCCAACAGATTCATTAAAGGACTCAATTATGATCGTACAATTTTGTACGACTCAGGGCAAGTTGATACTTTAATTCGGCTAGTGGTAGAAACCATCCTAGACTTGGGAGAGTCATATTTCATCAGAGCACTCAGGCGACGTGCCCCATTGCAGTTATTACTCAACTTACATGACCATCTGGGAAAAAGGGGTCAGAATGACGAAGGTGGAGGTCAGATTCCTTGAGGTGGAGACCCAACCTGTCGATATATTTTCCACGGTATGGCTGAGGTCGTTATATCAAATGGTGTCACTACAGGAACAATCTCTAATTATTATAAAGTGATGATTTCCTAAACTTAAATCGGTTATGCGTATCTAATAAAATCCTTCTAATATGCTCCACTCTCGGGTGAGCTTCTTAACTCAAAAATCTACTTATAGGATACTTGTATTGAGAAATTCTATGGAGATAACTGTGTCTATCATTACGTGTTGTAATTTTGTTTAACGAAAAATATTTAAAGGAAGAAAAGGGAAGGTTTCGAGTGGCACGATATGCATATTACTTGTGATTTAGATTTGAGGATGAGATCCTCGCGTTTTAACGTGATTTTATATGTTTAAACCGGGCTACGAGCCGCAGTGGAAGTTATGTAAGGACGAGGTCCTGGTATGGAAAATTCTTGTGTTTAAATTCTCCCTTGTGAATTAAAACTATTATAGTACTGGTAGAGAGTCATGCATGTTCGGCTTATTCAACAATTTATGTATAAAATATTGATAATGATCATAATAATAAATGAATCAATAATAATAATAATAATAAAAGTAATACTAATAATAATTAAATAATTAAATAAAGAAATAAACTAATTAATTAACTGTGTATAAGTTGCCAAATCCGTGTCATAATTATTGAGTTTTGACCTGCGATGTATGTGTCGCCCATGTGGTGTTAAATGAGACACGTTAAGTCGGGTATATAATTATGAGGTCTTCATGAATCACACCTCGTCATCAGTATTGTGAAGGTTAAAAGGGGATTATTGTTAACGTGAAGCTGTTGATAATTCCGTAATTGGCTATGAACAACTATTAAGAAAATAGAGGCGGTGAGTATGGGCAGCCTTGTGTATATTCCAGTTGGTGAGAGGCCGTTAGCTTCAAACATTCAGACGTTGGCTAATCAGTTCGTGAGGTTGGATATTTCCCCTAGCAGTGTTCTAGCTCGTACAGTCGCTCGGTCTTCTCTAATCAAGCATATCCGGAAGCGGCAGGATGGTGACCCACATTTGGCTGTTCTTAGGGACACAGTTCGACACGGTGATGCCAAACATGTTACAGTTGGAGATGATGGTGTTTTGAGGATACAGGGTCGGTTATGTGAGCCTAATGTTGATGGCCTTCGTGAGTTGATCCTTGAGGAGGCTCACAGTTCTAAGTATTCCATTCACCCAGGGGCAGCTAAAATGTACCAAGATTTGAGGCAGCATTATTGGTGGAGAAGGATGAAAAAGGACATTGTGGAGTATGTGGATCGTTGCTTAAATTGTCAGCAGGTAAAGTATGAACATCAGAGACCTGATGGTTTGCTACAACAGATAGAGATTCCTGAGTGGAAGTGGGAGCGTATCACTATGGACTTCGTTGTTGGGCTCCCACGGACTTAGAGGAAATTTGACGCAGTTTGGGTTATTGTGGATAGGCTGAAAAATCAGCAGCATTTCATCCTCAGACTGACGGGCAATCCGAGCGTACCATTCAGGTTTTGGAGGATATGTTCCGCGCTTGTGTTATCGACTTTGGAGGTTTTTGGAATCAGTTCTTGCCGTTAACGGAGTTTGCCTACAATAATATCTATCAGTCAAGCATTCAGATGGCTCCCTACGAGGCATTATATGGTAGACGCTGTAGATCACCAGTTGGATGGTTTGAGCCTGGAGAAGCTCGGTTATTGGGTACCGAGTTAGTTCAGGAGGCCTTAGATAAGGTCAAGATTATTCAGGAGAGACTTCTTGCAGCTCAGTCTAGGCAAAAGAGTTATGCCGATCGTAAGGTTCGTGATGTGGCATTCATGGTTTAAGAGAGAGTATTGTTTCGGGTATCGCCCATGAAGGGTGTTATGAGGTTTGGAAAGAAGGGTAAGTTGAGCCCTAGGTATATCGGGCCGTTTGAGATTCTTGATAAAGTGGGGGAGGTGGCTTATAGACTTGCGTTGCCTCCAGGGTTATCCTCAGTTCATCCAGTATTCCACGTGTCTATGCTCCAGAAATATCATGGTGACCCATCCCCCGTGTTAGATTTCAGCTCTGTCCAATATGACAAAGACTTGACTTATGAGGAGGAGCCGGTAGCCATTTTAGGCCGGCAGGTTCGTCAGTTGAGATCTAAGAGTTATCCTTCAGTTCGAGTACAGTAGAAAGGTCAGCCCGTTGAAGCAGATACTTGGGAATCTGAGTCAGACATGCTGAGTAAATATCCACACTTGTTCGCTAATTCAGGTAATCTTCTAAGTCCGTTCGAGGACGAACGTTTGTTTTAGAGGTGGAGATTGTGATGATCCAAAAGGTCATTTTAAGAATTTAGACCCAATTCTAGGCTTATTAGCCATAATAGAACTAATTTTAAATACATTGATTTGCGTGTGCAGTCCGTGTGTGAAACCAGAAAGATTTTATGTTAAAATATGAGAAATAGTAATTTCTATAGTTAAGATTTGATTATAGTTGGCTTTGGTCAATATATTGAGTTAACGGACACGGATCTGTGTTCCGACGATCCCGGGAGCGTAGTAAAATATGGGACTCGGGCGTATGCCCGAAAATGAATTCCGAGGTCCCAAGCCTTATAAATCAATTTTTGAAAGAAATTGTTTTGCTGAAATTTTTATGAAATAAAGAAAAGAATTAATGTTTGAAATTATTGGTATCAGGCCCGTATTTTGGTTCCAGAGCCCGGTACAGATTGTAATGATATTTAGGCCTTGCCTGTAAAATTTGGTGAAAAAAACGGAGTTTGTTTGACGTGATTCGGACATCCGGTTGAAAAGTTATGAACTATAAGTGTTCTTGAGGAAAATAATGAGTTTTGAGGTTTAATTCATAGTTTCACATGTTATTTTCATGATTTGATCGCACGAGCAAGTCTGTATGATGCTTTTAGACTTGTGTGCATGTTTGGTTTAGAGCCCTGAGGGCTCGGGTGAGTTTCAAATAGGTTTGGGTTGTGTTGCGCTCGTTCTTTCTTATGCTTCGACGTCGTTTCTTCAAGCATAAATGATATCATATTGAACAAATGAGCTTCGATATCTGTTTTGAATGAAGTATTAGATCCGTATCGTAATTACGGATGCGTATCGAAAAGAATCATCGAATTTGGATATCGTATGAGGATTTTATGGTCATTTTACTAAGATTGCCAGATTTTTAGGATAATTACGAAATTACCACTGACGACGTATTTAAAATCTGTACTAATTGGAAATATAAAAACCTACATATCTCCTTCATTATAAGGCCAAATTGAGTGATTCAACAGACTAAATTGAGTAGAATTTAACAAGGAATTCACTAAACACATAAAAATCGAGTTTTAGGATCGTTTGGCTTGAGAAACGAGACAGAATAACTGATAGAAAAATATATATAAAACGGGCAGACTTTTTCTTCTTCAAATTTTCGAACCCCATAGCCCTAGGAACGAATTTATTCACCAAATATCATCCCCAAGTTATAGGTAATCAATTCTAAATTTTACTCTTTCAATTACCCATTGTTTTTCATCACTTTTAAATCAAAAACTAAGAATTTTCATAGTAAAAATTGAGGGTTTGGGTAGAATTAGGAAATTTTGTAAAAATTGATTCTTTACCTCGAATTGAGGTCGTATTTCGAAACTAATTGTATATTTGGGTTCGTGATTGAACGGTTAAACGTAATTTGGTCCGAACCCTGAGTTTAGACCAAGCGGGCCCGGGGTCGGGTTTTCACTTTTTTTGAGAAAACTTAAAAAAAATTATAATTTTCAATAAAGTTAGTTCCTTTAGCCTTAATTAATTATATTGAGTTAATTATGATTAGATTCGAGCAAGATTCTAAAGAAAAAGTTGTAACTAAGCAGTGAGTGACCTGTGAAATTGAGGTAAGTGTTTGGTCTAACTTTGACTTGAGGGAATAGGAATTTCCACTTGTTTGATATGTGAAATGCATGGGCGTGGTGTATAGGTGAGGTGACGAGTATCTATGCACCGCCCAATTTGCCTGTTAAGCATGAACTCTTTCCCGTTCCCAACTTAATTGATTCTTGTCTTAATTGTTCTATGTCCATTATTGTTTTTATGATTACTTGGCCTTGTTATTTTATTGTTAGATATTGTTGTGGTTATTTTGAAAAGAGTATTGATTTTGTTAGCTAGATTCCTTGTGGTACAAAACGGTTGAGCGGTTTGATATTATTTTTACGAATTTTTATATATATACATATACATATGTTCCTGTCGGTTTCATTTTTGATAATATTGAGGAAATGATGAGGAATGCAGTTTAACTGTTTTATGATTGTTGAGGTTTACGTGGTTGTTTGGTTTCAATTGATTGTTGCCAATTATTGTGGCAAGGGTATTAGAAGTGTTGGTTGTTCTCTTGATTTTATCATGGTACATTAAGACTGAGCTGGGTTGACATCATTACAGTGTTTACATATATTCTGGTTGGTTTTATTGTGAAATGATATTGGTTGAAGCGTACGAGCTATATTGTTTTCTGTTTGAAATTTGTTGAAATAAAAGTGTTGTGAAAGGCTTGGCGTAAACTATGAAAGTTTTTGATGAATAAAAAAAATTGGTGTGATAAGGGGGCTGTGATAAGTGGGTTGTGATAAGGGTGTATAATTGATTGTGATATTGTGAATAGGTGAGATCGGGTTACACGCTGCAACAAGACAATGATAAGGGAAAATACGCATATTTTACTGTTTATAAAATAAAGGCTGGAACACTCATTGTTTTATTGTCATTATTTCATAATCTGCTTTTACTATTATTTTAAAGTGAAACTTTTTCTGTTTATAATTTGTCGAGACATAAATATTGTGAAAGGCTTTGACTTGAAAGGCGGTGATAAGGGGGCTGTGATAAGGAGGATGTGACAAGGGTGGATAATTGATTGTGATGCGGATGAATAAATTGATATAAAATATCTGGTGGGATCGGGTTGCACGCCACAACAAGGAGCAATAAGGGAGGACAATTATATTTTTAATGATTTTCAAAGAAAAACAAAGATTTGAAAACTACTATTTTATATTNGACTAAATTGCATAGTTTAACATGTGATATACCTTACATTTGAGGTGCATTAATGATAAAAATACACTTGTTATGTGCTTAATGGAGTTTATTTCATGTGTAGGTGAATTGGAGATGGAAACGGAACTAAAAGGATGCAAATACGTCGAAAATACGCAAAAGGAGACACCCGGGCGACAGAGCCCTACAGCCTGACCCTACCTGGCGTTAGCCAGGCCTTAGGGCTGAAATGCTAGCCCTACCTTGGCGTTAGCCAGGCGTTAGGGCTGAAACACCAGCCCTAGCCTGGCGTTAGCCAGGCCTTAGGGTCCAAACGCCCGGGGTCCCAGTTTCGGCCAAATCCGAGTTTTGACGAGTTTAAGTGTTTCCCGGTTGAAATAGAAGTCTCCTACACGGTTAGGGTTTGCCCTAAACATATAAATAGACTCCTAAAACACAACTACAAGAGATTCGGAAGAGATTCGGAAGGCATTCAAAAGGATTCGACAAGAGAAAATCATTGAAGTGCCAAAACATTTATTTCTACATCCTGTATTCATTACTTTGTATTTCAATTATGCAATTCCTTTTGAGTTTGATTCTTATAAACATGAGTAGCTAAATTCTTTAGTCTAGGGTTTTGGTAGGACCCGTTGGGGATGAATTTATTATGATAATATTATATTTTGGTTGATTAATCTCTATTTGTTCAACTACGTTCTTGTTGTAGTTAATTGAATGGCCATCAATTAGATGTTCCTATTTAATATGTATCTACTTGAGAGAGAGTGCATATTTATCTAGTTGTTTANATTTTTCTTGTTCGTGTAGAATTGTTTTATTGTGTTATTGTATATATTATTGTCACCGGTTACATGTTGTTAATGCCCCGCCGTAGCCTTGTCACTACTTCGTCGAGGTTAGGCTCGGCACTTCCTCAGTACATGGAGTTGGTTGTACTGATACTACACTCTGTGCTCTTTTGCACAAATCCAGGCACTGGCCAGCAGTAGAGATTTGTAGAGCAGCTATCCATTCTTTCGGAGACACGAGGTATATCTGCCGGGTTCGCAGATCCCGAGAGTCTTCTCTATACTATTTAGACTGTTGTTTTATTTGATTTAAAACAGTTATACATTATTTCTTTCAGCCATTATTTGTAGTATTCTTTAGTAGTTCGTGAATTGTGACACCAGACCCTGGTTATTTATATAATTAGTTTGTGGCTTGTTTTATTTCACTGTTTATTTATTTTATAATTGGAATTGTTTATTGGAAGCCATTAGATCAAGTTTAATCTAAAAGTTGTTCTATCCTGTTTAACTGATTAATTAACCGAAATAGTTGAGCGAACTCTAACATTGGCTAGCCGAGCAAATGTGGTGTTAGACGCCATCACGATCCCTAAAGTTGAAAATTTGGGTCGTGACAATCTCACTTGAAACGAATTCTTCCCTTTTGCCGTGTGGCACTTATGGCTCAATAGGAATAACAACCACTACAATAACCTCTGTAACCTACTTTCCCTTAATTTTGTCGTCATGCGATGCATGGAATACAGATACTCCACTAACTCACCAAACTAAAACAACAATGTCACCCAAATAGATGTAAGGTGGGATTGGTGGCTTTTTTCGGAATAACTTTGGGACTGGGTTCTAGGCTATCATATGCCCTCTTATGGCTACACTCAACCTACATGGAACTTCTTGCACTAAAGAATAACCCCCATATTGCACGAACAAATAATTTTCATAGCTTGGA
Source organism: Nicotiana knightiana (assembly GCA_005239525.1). NCBI lineage: Eukaryota > Viridiplantae > Streptophyta > Magnoliopsida > Solanales > Solanaceae > Nicotiana > Nicotiana knightiana. The sequence goes on along the minus strand of ML395252.1, from coordinate 3,623 downwards.
AATAGAAATTGATGCTACAGAAATACTTCAATTGCTTTGCTATAACAAGTATTCCTTATGCACTAACCTTGTTAATGAGTGCAGGATACTACCTAAGGAACTGGGGAATCCAATGATCTAGCATAACTTCCGAGAAGGAAATAAAGTTGCACATGTTTTGGCTACGAGAGGATCCAAGCAGTCAAGCACCACTCCCCTATCAACAATAATCTACCCGCCTAATGCATTTTAGAAACTACTTCATGAAGACAGAACTAGAGCACTAAGTATTAGACTAGTATCTACCAATGTGCTAAATAGCTTGGCTGAACTTGAAAATCTTAAGGGGTCGTTTGGTATGAGGTATAAGAAGGTATAGTGCTGGTATAAAAATTTAATACCATCTTAAAACTTCGTTTGGTTAGCAAATCAGGTATAAGTTATTCCAGGATTAAAATTAACACCGGGATAACTTATACCTTATACCGAGTGGGGTAATTAGCACCAGTATAACTTATATATTTTTCTTACAAATTTTACAATTGTCATATTTAATACAACATACCAAATAAAGGATAAAAAGCAATCCCAGCATAACTAATTCCAGAATAACTTATCCCAGCATAATTTATACAAATATAACTTATCACAAAATAAGCCTTGTTCAAACCAAACGACCCCTAATAGTGTTTGTAATCCTATGTCAAGCAGCCCTACTGGCTTAGGTATTTCAGATGCTCCCAATGGGACATCACTTCCATGTCACTAGTTAAGTATTAATAATATTTTGTCGTTCAACCAAAAAAACAAAAAACAAACTCCTAAAAATTATTTATCACTTATAAAATGTAACTTAAATAAATACTTAATACACATTATATTATAATAAAAATAATGAACGTTGTGATTAATTTAAAAACGGACCATTCTATTTATTATTTTAATAAATTTAAGTTATAATGTATAATAAGGTATATAATATTTAATTATAGGTTCATAAAAAGTACCATATAAATGTTTTTGAAATTTTAATTAAGATGACACCATTAACTATTTACAATATACAAGGAGAATTAATGTAATTAAGGGAGAAGGAAATAATAAAAGAGTTAGGGGGCGTCATCGAATCAATTAACATAGGAAGTATAATAATTTTTTGGAGTGGATCGAAATATCAAGCCTTAGTATGATGAATAAATTAACGTGATAAAAGTTCAACATATCAAATGAGCCTCTTAGTTTGTGACACAAACTTCTAAGAATTAAAATTGACTTAAGAGTGCAAACCGTAGGGCATAATTATTATATCGAGGAATTAATCGTAGGGCATAATTATTATGTCGAGGAATTAATGGAAAAACATTTAGTTTTAATAAAAAATAATATATTAATCGAGATCAATTATATATTAATATTATCGGCGAGAGAAAAAGGAAAAAGTACATAAGAAAAATAAGGACCATAAGAGAGAAAAGAGTTATAATTGAATAATAGTAAGTGTACGGATGATAGCGCATATAGATAAACTGCAAGTCTGCAAGGCTAACATACATTATTGACATGTTTAAATACCACAATCTTTTTCTCATTCTTACAGTAAAAAGCAACAATAAAAAATATGTTTTTATAGTTCAATTTATAAATTATTCTCCTATATCCACAAAAGTCTCCCGCTTTGTTCATATAAATAATTTAAAATGTTATAATGATAATCAAACATACATGGTATAAATTAGCTAAAAAAAACGTGATGTCTTTAATATCTTCATAAGACATAAGTAGCATGAAATTAAGTGGGCGTTTGGACATAAGAATTGTAAAATTTCAATAAAGTGAAAAAAAATTCAAGCGAAAATGGTATTTAAAAATTAAAGTTGTGTTTGGACATGAATAATAATTTTGAGTTGTTTTTGAAGTTTTGTGAGTGATCTGAGTGAAAATTTTGAAAAACAGTTTTTTGAAATTTTTAAAAATTTTAAAAAATTCCAAAATTCATTTTCAAGTGAAAATTGAAAATATACTGAAGTATACTAGAACTCCAGTATAATATATTGGAGTTTCAATAAAGTATACCGCTCCAGTATAATATGTTGGAAGTTCATGCATTGGTGCTCGAATCTCCAGTATATTATGCTGGAACTTTTCGCGTGTTGGAGTTGCATAATATGCTGGAAGTTCATACACAAGTGTACAGAACTCCAGTATATTATGCTGGACTGATCTCTGTTATAGCCAAATAGTGATTATTTTTCAATGACTTGATAAATGCTGGCTATTTCTGAATGACCCATTCAAAAACTGGCTATTTCTAAATCTCTGTCTTACTTTACAACGTTGATTGGAAAAGTGAAGAAAAGGAAAAGAAAAGAAAATTCACACCCTTAACTGTAGTTGTCACGCAAAATTAGGGCACCGAGATAGAGCAGAGCTCCATCCTCAGCCAAAATTGAAGATGACGACAATTCCTCTGCTGCGTTACTCTTCCAATGGTATTTTCTTTGCTATTTCTCGTTTTGGTTCGGCATTTACAATCAGAAATTATTCTTCTTCGTATAGCAATATTGAGAATGTCAAGTGTTTAGATGATGCTGTAAGTCTTTTCCGTCGAATGGTTAGAACACAGCCTCTTCCTTCTGTTTTTAGCTTCTCTAAATTATTAAAGACTATGGTAAATATGAAGCATTACTCTGCTGTTCTTTCCCTTTTTCGACAAATGCTGAAATCTGATATCCCAATTAGTGAATACATCTTGTGTATCGTGATTAACAATTATTGCCTAATGCATCGTACTGATTGCGGAATTTCGGTGTTAGCCATTTACTTGAAGAATGGCATTCCATTTAATGTAGTCACCTTTAGCACCTAAGGGGACTCTTTGCGGAAAGTAAGATCAAAGATGCAGTTAACTTGTTCAAAAAGTTGGTGAGAGAGAATATTTGTGAGCCTGATGAATTCATGTATTCAATTGTCATGAATGGACTTAGCAAAATGGGCCATACTCAAAAAACATTCGATTTGCTTAGGGTAATGGAACAAGGAAGTGTTAAGCCGAACACACCTATCTACAACATTGTTATACATGCCCTATGCAAAGATAGAATGATAGATGTTGCTATTAGCCTTTTGAACGAAATGAAACAAAAAGGCATTCCTCCAAATGTTGTCACATATAGTTCATTGATGGATGGTTTCTGTAAGTTTGGTCAGTGGGAAAAGGTTAGAACTTTGTTATCTGAAATGGTAAATCTTAATATTTATCCAGATGTGCGCACCTTGACCATAGCGACCGATGGACTATGCAAAGAAGGGAAAGTTGAAGATGCTGAGGAGGTAATGAGACACATGATCGGAAAAGGTGTAGAGCCAGATGTGGTCACCTACAATGTGATAGTTGATGGATATTGCTTGTGCAGTCAAATAAACAGAGCAAGGAGAATATTTGATTCCATGATAGCTAAGAGCATTGAGCCTAACATTTTTAGCTATAGCATATTAGTAAATGGATACTGTAAGAAAAAGAAATTGGATGAGGCCATGCATTTGTTTCATGATATTTCTCGAAATGGATTGAAACCTAGCAGTGTTACCTACAATACTATCTTGCAATGTTTATTTGAAGTTGGAAGAACTGACATCGTGCAAAA